>VMDO01013344.1:0-58629 GCA_007922755.1 Pedetes capensis
ATATGATCAGTGTTAGTCTGTGAGTAATGTAATGACTGTTACCTATGGAAGGCTTTGCCTGGAATAAGTGATAAGTACTGTGCTCACCTTATCTTAGATTACCTGCTATACCTCCAAGCCAGATGGGATGAGAGACTTGAAAACCCTTTGGAACCTTTGAAGCACAAGCTAAAGACAAATGGAATTTCCCTCAACAATGGCCCTTCACAGATTCACTGACAACCAGCCTTCCAGCCTGGAGGGGGCCTTTAAAGCAAAGAATTCTACTCATTATGCATAGGAATGAAATGAAGCCCAGAGAAAATGGGGCCTGACAGAGTGTGTGGCTGAGATCTCTGATCAACAAAGTGATTCAAAATAATTGAAAGCATCTATTTCAGGATCTTGGAGAATGAAGCTCGGAAGGTTCAGTGAGGGTGACAGTCACTCACTCAGCTACTGTCAGTCAGAGTTATCGTTTGCCTCAGCACCACCAGTGACACTTCAAACACCAGTAATGTATCATTATTTTGTCTCCTCCTTTCAGCTTCTAAATCCCAGGCAGGAGTGTCCAATTAGTTGTTTTCCAGGGGCAGAGAAAGACTATCTGGTACCTTATGTTGGAAGGAATAGCCATGTGTTCTACCAAGCCTTGTACTAGAAGCAGTGGGGAGCAGATCCCCTCATCAAGGGAGTAGATTCAGATGCCAGGAACCCAAAAGAGTTAATGTCCACTGCAAAAGGGAAACTTAAGGATTGAAATCAGGTGTTCTGACTTTCAGTTCAACTTTTCTCTACAAGGCCCTTCTATACTACCTTTGTACTGTGGTTCCTTTAAATATAGTTTAATATACACTAACTTTTCCAGGGATATGACCACTATCTAAATAGAAGGAATGCTGCATTCTGTTGAACTATGCTGGGTTTGAAACTGTTGGGGCTCAGAACACAATGCCCCCAAAGCATGGCACTGTGGAATGCCAAGTACTTTTAACGGAAAAGCACTGGAAAGCCCTAGAAGAATAGCCTCTCTGCCTCTGTGCTCCTCTATCTTGCCCCACTTCTCCACAAATTAAGCCATAAAAGCTAGAATTTCTTTTCCCTAAAGGGGGGCAGTGGAAACTAGAATTCTCTCCCCCAAAGTCAGGTATAAAACCTGGGAATATTACCCTAAACTTCCCCAGTTTTCCTGTGTAAGAGCCGGCCATAAAGAAACCCTCTAACCCCCTATTGTTGTAGGTCACAAGAACCTCATTCCAGAAGGGGTCCTGCCCAGGACGGGGGAATGCCACAGGAAGCCCAGAAGAATCTGGAAAGACAGGCCCTACAGGGTTCCCACGGAGAAGGAAGGACTCTTCTGGCTAATCATGGTTCCACACTGAGCGGCCATTCTCATCAAACCCAAGCAGGAAATGGAGACTTTCCCTGGATCTTTAGGTCTTCATTTTTGAAGGAAGGCCCCATGTCTTATAAAACTTTGATTAAATTTATTGATTAAATTGATTAAATTTATTGCATCTTGTTCTTCTTGCCTTTTGTTATAGGGGTGTCAGCTGGCACCTTTATGACAGGAGAGATGTGTCGGCCCCAGCACCCTCACCTGCCCACCCCCACCAAGTTGTTTCACTGAGCCTGAGGGCCAGCTGAGCACTGACATATCAAAGTATATATTATCTTGCTGCTAATTATCATCCTTTTATTTCTAGGGATATTACAATCAGGTTCTTCTCATAATTTTTAATTATATGTGTAGGTAAATTACATTATCTGTACATTTCATTTTAAAGTAGTAAAGGGAACATTATAATCTATTAGTTGTCAAAAAAGGCATTGTGTTTAAAAACCACTGCTATTTTTTTATTGTTGTTATTTGTTTTGTTTTTTGTTTTTTGAGACAGAGTCTCAGTGTGCAGCCCAAAGCTGACCTGGCACTCACTCTCTATGTAATCCAGGCGGGCCTTGAACTCAGGTTGATCCTCCTGCCTCAGCCTCCCAACTGAAGGGATTAGAGGCATGGCGACTGCACGCATGGCTTTAAGAACAAACAAACAAAAGCCCACTGATTTAAAGGTAACTTAAAATTTAGAAATCAGAAACTTGTGTGTGTATCTTCCTTACTACCCTTTATTTTTGTAAAAAATCACTAGTCTCCTTATGTTTTCTCAGCCTCTACTGTTTTCCAGGACTTGTTAATTGTTCCAAATCCCTATAGCTGCCACTTCTGAGTACTAAAATTTCTCTAATTTTTCTTTTGCTTCAGTCTAAACTTACATGTTGCTGTGGGCTTTTGGTTGTCCTTCTTTGCATACACATGCCAGAGGCTTGTAGGTTTGAGAAAACAGCAGCCTCCCTCCACAGCCCAGCTGGACAGGATTCTCCCCAGCATTTCCTTTCTAATAAGGAAAGTTCCCTTCTCAAAGGAGGCTTCCCCATTTGTGTCCAGGATGTGGATATCTACTTAGTGGTTGTTTACTGATTACATCTGTCCCTGGTAGCAGGAAATGTAACTTGAGGTTGCCAGCTGAGCAGCCTGAGCCTTTCCTGTCCCAGCCTTGGGGGCCTCTACTCAGGTGCAGCTCAGCTGTTAATGCAGCAGAAAAGAATGTCAGGATAAGTCAGAATGAAACAAAGTTGCCATGTTTACCAGTTAAACTAACTACAAGATTCACTTGAGATTCAAGCTCAGGCATTGAGGAAAGGAACACACTTAAGCACTTCAGGAGGAGCTCTATGTGAATTAGGGTCTTTGAAGCAACTTAATCTGCAACTAAATTGAGATATTACGGAAAGTAGGTCTAGTATACTTATTGTTTTATCCAAAGAATTTTGTTCTTGAAGAGGGGACTAATTGGGCACATTGTGCAGCTTGCAGGTGGAAAAAGGGAATACTTGTGGAGATAAAATATCAATCAGAGGAATTCTTACACATAGGTCACAAATAGGCTGGGCTTAAGGCATCAGTTCATTGGCTATTTTAACAAGCTCATTTGTCAATACCCAAGAAAACAACCCAATACCCAAATGGGCAAAGGAACAGAACAGACAGTTCTCAAATGAAGATGCCCGTAAAGCCATGAAACACATGAAAAAGTGCTCAATATCACTAGCCATTAGGGAAATGGAAATCAGAACAACTCTGAGATTCTACCTTACCCCAGTAAGAATGACCAAGATCAATAAAACAAATAACAACAAATGCTGGCGAGGTTGTGGAGAAAATGAACACTCTTACACTGCTGGTGGAGCTGTATGTAAATCAGTCCAACCACTTTGGAAATCAATATGGAGGTACCTTAGAAAACTAAAAACAGATCTACCAAATGACCCAGCTATAACGCTATGGGAATATACCCAAAGGGAGATGAGTCATCATACCACAGAGACACCTGCATCTCCATGTTCAATGCAGCACTTTTCACAATAGCAAGGATATGGAATCAATCAAAGTGCCCATCAACAGAAGAATGGATAAAAAAATACTGTAGTACATATACTCGATGGAATACCATCAGCAATGAAAAAAAGTGAAATAATGTCATTTGCAGCAAAATGGATGGAATTGGAGAAAAATATTTTAAGTGAATGAACACCAGCCCAAAAAGAGAGATACATGTTATTACTCATATGTGGGAGTTGAATCAAAATTAAAAGGAAAGAAAACATCCTATACAGAAATTGGAACATAATAAAAAGCTAAAGTCAACTTTGCGAAGAAGGGACAATTCAAGGAGCAGAGAGATCTAGCAAAGGAAGAGATGATGGCAGAAGAGAGGGAGAGGCAGAACAAGGAGGAGCGAAGAATGAGAGAGAGGTCGACCTCAAAGTAAACAGCCCAACTTTAATAGTTCAGGAAATAATTACAATAATACCAATAATACCAAAGAATGGTAATAATAAAAATGGGCTAGATTATTCGTGTAATACTACTGACAATGTAAAAAGATAGATCACTATAGAAAAAAGTTTGGACCTTAAACATAATTGGGATGCAAGGGTATATAGCAAAATAATCCCACAAAAAGACATGCAAATGTAGAAGAGAGGCCTTTGGTGAGGGGAGGAGGTGCACAAGAGGGCAAGGGGGAAGTTATCTTTGCAATGTACAATGAAAGGCATATATGGAAATGTCACAATGAAATGCATGCCAGAATGAAACCCATTAAGTTGCACATTAAAAATTTCAATAAAGAAAAAAAAGAAGCTCATTTGTGATGTTCCTCAGAAAGGGGAGTAGAGTCTTTTCACAGGTGGTCAGGTTGTTTGTGTCAAAATTCCTCTGTGTCATCCAGCAAGACTGAATTGAAACCAGGAGAAGGGGAAGGGTGTTCTCTTTCCCAGGACCCTCTGTTTCCTAACTAGCGCTAGTACCTCACATCCACTTACCTGGTGTTATTAACAGATCAAACAAGTCTTCCTGTTCCCTTGCCTGTTTCTGATTTTTAGAGAAATTACTGTTTTTAGAATTCACCTTCAAAAGTCTAAACATTATATGGTTTAGTTTTAGTTTTAAAATGAAGGATCTTTTATTATAAAATAGATCACATAGTGATTTTAGGAGTGACAGAAACTAATTTACCTTATAAATTGAAGAGTTTTGAAAAATGATGGCAGCAAATAAAATTTCCTACCATATGGTTTTCTATACAACTATTCCAGTGGTGCTACTAGTACATGTAATTTAGAATCTGAAACCTAAAATTGAAGCTATTCATTGGTTGGTAAAATAGGACATTCTTAAACAAGTAGAAAAGAGTGCTGGCATTCCAAATCCGAAAAGTGTCCCTCTGATGGGACATTGATTTTCCAGTTTGTGGGTTGCTTAGTTGCAGTCTATAGGGTTTAAACTTGTTTATATGTCTAAAAATACTTCCAGATAAATTATCCTTTTTTTTTACATCTAAAGAATATTTAATCCAACAGATGCATAGTACACATTTATCTTAGCATCACATGGAACATTTTCTTTTTCTTTATTGGAAATTTTTAATGTACACCTTAATGTGATTCATTCTGACATGCTTTTCATTGTGACATTTCCATATATGCATTTTGATGTACATTATTCATACAGGTTCCCCTTTACCCTCTTGTATGCTTCCCCCTCCCTCCCACCCTCCCCATCTAAGTCTTCTCTATCTTTTACTTGGTAATATTTTTCTATATGTCCTTGGGTTCCAGTTCTGTTTAAGATAGAAACTTTTCCTGTAGTGATCTTTGTTTTTATCTTGTTAGAACAATCGCATGCATTTTCTAGACCATTTATATTGACACCATTCTTAGCTTTTTTCCCCCATTTTGATCAGACCTTTGAATAGGATTTTTCCTTCTTATAATTTTGATTCAACTCCCACATGTGAGTGAGAGCATGTGGTGTTTCTCTTTCTGAGCTTGTGTTCGTTCACTTAGAATAATTTTCTCTAATTCTATCCATTTTGCTGCAAATGACCTTATTTCATTTTTCTTGATTGCTGAGTAGTATTCCATTGTGTATATGTACCATAGTTTTTTTATCCATTCTTCTGTTGAAGGGCACTTTGGTTGATTCCATACCCTTGCTATTGTGAAAAGTGCTGCATTGAACATGGAGATGCAGTTGTCTCTGTGGTATGATGACCCATCTCCCTTTGGGTAAATTCCCAGTAGTGTTATAGCTGGGTCATATGGTAGATCTATTTTCAGTTTTTTCAGATACCTCCATATTGATTTCCACAGTGGTTGGACCAATTTACAGCTCCACCAACAATGTAAGAGTGTTCCCTTTTCCCCACACCCTCGCCAGCATTTGCTGTTGTTTGTTTTATTGATCTTGGCCATTCTTACTGGTGTAAGGTGAAATCTCAGAGTTGTTTTGATTTGCATTTCCCTAATGGCTAGGGATATTGAGCATTTTTTCATGTGTTTCATGGCTTTACGGACCTCTTCATTTGAGAACTGTCTACTCAGTTCCTTTGCCCATTTGTGTATTGGGTTATTTGTTTTTGGGGGAGTTTTTTTCTTGAGTTCTTTATAAATTCTAGTAATTAGACCTTTATCTGACGTATAAAATGGGAAGATCTTTTTTCCCATTCTGTGGGGGTTTCCTTGACTCTGTTAATTGTTTCTTTTGCTGTGCAGAAGCTTTTTAATTTTATGTAATCCCATTTATCTATTCTTGTTGCAATTTCTTGAGCAACTGGAGTCCTATCCAGGAAATACTTTTCTATGCCTATATGATGGAGTGTATTGCCTATCTTGCTTTCTATAAGTTTTAAAGTTTCTGGTTTTATGTTGCCATCCTTTATCCATTTTGAGTTAACTCTCATGTATATTGAGAGATGTGGGTCAGCTTTCATTTTTCTGCATGCAGATGACCATGTTTCCCAGCACCATTTGTTGAAAAGGCTGTCCTTTTTCCAGTTTACTTGCTTTGCTTCTTTCTTATATAATCAGGTCCCCACAAAGCCTTTTGGGTCTTAGTAAAAGTCCTTAAGTTCTCTTTCTTCTTTTTCTTTTTTATTTATTTGTTGTTGTTGTTGCTTTGTACTAGCGGGTTAAACCCAAGGCCTTACATATGCTAGGTAAGTGCTCTTCCACTGAGCCACACTCACTGCCTCCTTTTTATTTTTTGAGAGAGGGTCTCGCTAATATGCTTAGGCTGCCTCTGGCCTCAAACTCACAATCGTGCCTCAGCCTCTGAGTTTGTAGGATTGTAAGCATGGGCAACAGTACCCAGCAAAAGTTCCTAGATTCTTAATAAATGCTATTCTTAACTATTAAACAAATCTGATTTTCTCCTCCATAGTGTTTAAGAACCAGCATGGCCTAAATTTATTGCCTGTTATAAACTCCTGGGGAATACCAATATGCAAAGGACCTTATTTTTCTACTACCTGGTTAGTAATTGTTAGATTTTACTATATAATAGAGAGTAATATTATTATAGCAACTTCCTCTTAAAATCTTGTCCGTGATTTAGTTTATCTCTTAAGCTCCAACACAGAGACAGAGATCTAACATCTAATATGACATATACACACCTAATACTTTGCTGGTTGTTTGGGTGGATTTGAAGAAAAGGAAAATTGATGCAAAAAATATTTGTTTCTGTGTATCCAACATGGTCCTGTGAAAAATTTTTCTTTGGTTGAGCACTCAGTCACCTTCAGAGCCAGCTGTAAAATCCATAGAGTTCAACTTTCACAGCCTTATTCAGGCCTTCACCAACTTTTGCTTGGCCTATTGGAAGAATCCTCCTAACTATCCTCCTTTACTTCCATAACTTCCCTGTGCTCCACAACATCATCAGAAGAATCTGTCTAAAGCGCAAGTTCTCCAGTTCTAATGTGAATTGTTCTCTTCCTTGCCTCTCCACAAGTGGGAAACATCTGGTCCTAGCCTTCCTTCCCAGTATGATCTCCTATCAGGACAGCCAAACAGACTCACCTGTCAGTGATGGAGGCATATACTATTTCCTAAATACTCTGCATCCTTGTAGGTATCTGTTACTGTGCCCACAATGAATTTTTTCCACTAAAAGCCAGGCTAAGTGGTATATGCCTGTAATCTGAGCACTTGAGAGGCTGAGACAGGAGGATCCCAAGTTCAAGGCCAGCCTGGCCTAAATAGTGAGACCCTATCTCAAAAGAAAGGGGGAGGGGTTCTAAAATACCATCTCCAGGAAACCATTACTCATTCTCCTAAGTAATCACTTTCCCTTAGTGTTTCCCTAGAACCTCCTTTATACCACATTATGTATTATTATTCCTAAATATCTCCCCATTAGATTGTGAGCTATTTTAGGGATTGGACTGATTTTATTAAAATCTTGACTCTCAGTATTTAGTTCAGTGCTAGTCACATAGTAAGTGCTCAGTATACATGTATTGAATGAACAGCATTCCACACGATAATTGTTGGGGTCTAGCTCTTTAACGAGGCTGGGGTTTAGCTCAGTTGGTAGAGCACTACTCTGCACTTTCTGAGGCCCCGGATTTGATCCCTTGCACCACAAAAATGGGAGAAGGATGTGCCAGTCCACTCCTGAGAACAATCCCAAAACAGCCATTAAAAACCCTATGAGGGTCACTATGAGTTGGACCTGACTCTACAGCACCTGACAACAACAGCTGTTCATTAATGAGAAACAGACACTTGGAGCCAACAGAGAAACTGCAGAACCCACGAGGAACCACAGGCAGGTCTGATATACTTTATTCCAGGGTGCACTTCTCCATGTCACCCAAACTGACAGAGGGGCTTATAAGGCTTCTATACAATAGTGGCTGACTGCCAACTCATGTCACAGTCATATAGGATGTGCATCCAGAAGGTTTCAGGGGTATATGTGCATGCAGGCAGATACACAACCATGCTTTAGTATGATATCAAAGGCACATGTGTTAGTTGGAGCACATGCATTGTCACAGTGTCCCATAATCTCTGCCTATTTATGCTTTTGTTATCATTTGGGTAAGTGTGACCTGGCCTGACATTTCACCCCCTAAACTGGCTGAGACCTAACTGGGACATGAGGCAGAGTACAAGAAAAAGGCCTACCCAGTTTACCCCTTTTGGGAGAAGGACCTGGCAACCCCCTCCCAAAAATCAATCTGCCATTGAAAACCCTATGAACAGCAGAGAAACACTGACAATAGTGTTTCACCTGTTGTACAGAGGGTCGCTATGAGTCGGATACGACTCAACGGCACCTAATAACAACAACAGCTTACCCCTTGGTTCCATTTCTTTATACCAGGGCATGTTTACAGGTGGTGGCAAGGTTCATCTTGCAGCCTGAGGTCGGACACATCGCCAAAGGGCTACCCCTTGTGCCCACAGCCCACAAGAGCAATATGAGGCACAGCATTCTACTACTAAGACTCCAACAATACTAGCTAATATGGTCCACCACCAGGATGAGGTTAACTTGTATTATCAGGTATATAGGGAATTTTGTCCCATGGTGTGCATTGTTTGTGCTTTTTAATCAATTTCATGTAAGGCTATGTTTATAGTATATAGATTATTAGGTGTATACATGCAGCATTCTACATGTACCATGGCACATGTCCCTCCCTGGGCAGTTGTCATGAGATCTACAGTCATGTCATTTTATAAAACTACCTTGTGCATCTGGGCACTTTCATCCATCATCAAAGTTAAAGCCAGGTGGGTTTCAATAAGTGCTCTAGCTATGTGTTAAGGCTGTAATTTTTACTTTTACTTTCATTACTCCCCCATCAGGGAACCCAAGTGTTAGACAATGTGTTTTTACCTATGTCAGTGGTAGTATAGCACGTCACAACTGTACATTGTTTTTGGTAAGGTCTTTAGGATATGGCCAGGGATATAAAGTCTTGCCCTGGTATAGCATCCACTCCAGTAGGCAGGGAGATAGGACCAGACATACCTCCCACAGACCCATTTATATCTTGTTGTTAGGTGCCGTTGAGTTGGGTCCAACTCATAGCAACCCTATGTACAACAGACAAAACACTACCTGACACTGTGCCAGGCCTGACACTATTATCAGTGCTTCTATTCTATTCATAGGGTTTTCAATTGTTTCAGGAGTGGGCTACTGGGTCCTTCTCCCAATCCTACAGCACTCAGTATTCCCAGGAGGTCTCCCATTCAAGTACTAACTCAGCCCGACCCTGCTTAGCTTCAAGATCTGACAGGATCAGATACCACAGTGGTACCGCTGCGGGCATATATATCTTAGTGGCACCATATGAACTGACTTGGTGCTTATATATTTTTGGCCATTCCACCAATACCTGGGTGAGTCACCACAATTGTGTTTACACACACTTGGGAAGGACTCCATCTTACCACACAGTTGGGAGCTCCCCCAGGTTGCTCTATACAATATACTGCAGGCTTCTTAAGGTCTACATATTCCCCCAGCAACCTCCCCCTACCATTCTACACTGTATAACCAATAAAGGATAGGGAGGTGCCATGATCCTGCCGGAGAAGAGTCTTGCAGTGGTACGTGCAATAGTCTAGTCATTGGAAGGGTCTTGGGTGGCAAGCGACAATCAGTTCTCAGGAGTGGCCGGGTGAATTAGCCAAGGGAAGCCTCTGGCTGCATCTCAGGGCATTTCAGTGCACACCCAACAGTGCAACACATTGTGCACCCTTGTATAGGTGTGCACCCAGGACATGATGTTGGCAGGACTCACATTGGCAGGAAAGACAATAAAGACACAGAAACCATCATATGTAGATCCTGTTCATTGGAGAGAATGGATGTCAGGTTGTCATCATGGAATACGACAGTAGCAGGTATTGGTGTTTGACCTGGCTGATGGTTCATACTTTTAATGTCCTGTAAGTCGGTCATCATTTTGTGTTCAAGTAGTGAACAGCACCTGGGTATGGGCCATAAGGCAAAAATGCTTGTTAAAAAGTCCCTTTCCAATGCTTGTGGGCCTGTACCATCAAGGTTGCAAGCCAGGAAGTCACCAGGAGAGTTATATGTAATACATCACTGCTGTCCTATTCCCCAGGGGATAGTCCTAGTAAACGAAGGAGTTTTGGATTCTTTTGTGATCTAAGGCCAAGACCATGTAGCTGTTTCCCACTGCCAGAGGAGAGAGGGTTGGTAGAAGGATAAGCCCACCAGGCTCCACTTGGTGATGCAGTCAGGAGTCCTTAGCTGTATTCTTTAGGTATAATACCTTGCCTGGAGGAATCAGGGCAGTTGGTCAGGGTTGCTCATTGAGCAATCATACAGCCATGTTCAGTTAATGGGCCCAATCCCTTCATACCACGTGGTGTTTGCATGAAGTGAAGCATGTTTTTAAAAGACATCTCAATCATTTTGGCCTCCTGGGGTTTATATGGTAGATTTAACTGTCAGTTAATCCTCTTGTTATTTGTTAGGTTGATTGGGTGACCCTACAGTGCACTTTAAGTGTTCTAAAGCCTGTATAGTCACACCTTGTGTTGCTTTTTGAGGGCATAAATAACAACCCAGTAGCTGTATCAATGGCTGTCAAGGCATAAGTCTTTCTTTGACCTAGTGGCAGTGGGCCTATGAGGTTGATTTGCCAATGCTGCAAGGGCATCATCCCGCAAAATAGAGCCTTGCTTTGGCCGCACACTGTAGCATTTGGATAGACTACAGCACAGGCAGGATATTGACTGCCTCTGTCACTTAGGAAGAAGTGATGTTTAAATCCCAATACTAGGCAATATGTGGCATAGTCTGTGGGGCAACATGTCCTAACCAGAGATGGAGCCACATAGCTACATCTATCTGTAGCACCCATATACCATGGGCCCAAGGGAGAATATCAATCTTGTCATTGCCCAGGCTCACCAGAGGCCAATGTCCTCTGAGGTGGTATGTATATACTTCCTTTGTTGGCCCTATGTTCCACAAGTCTTGCCATGTGGCCTGGCCCCACACAGGCCAATGGCCTACTGGCCAATCTTGTTATACCCATGGAGATAACCTTAGTGTTAGGCCTCAGTAGACTGTCCAACTATCTGTCCCTGTATGCAAAGGTCTGGGTTCATTCATGATCACCATCCACATAGCACATAGCTCTGCCTACTGGCTACTTTGTCCTGAGTCAGAAGCTAACCAGATCTCATCTTTGTCTAGCCAAATGGTTACAGTCATCCACCAGCTGGGGTCCCTCAACTGGAATCATCTTTGTACCAAGCGGAAAGTAGTAGCTTTCCCTCTCAGTACAGGCAAGGAGTATCTGGTATGGCAGGTGGGGAGCCAGCCAATTCAGTGAATGTGACAGGGCCCAGCACTCGCTGTTAATTCCTGGGACAGTGGGCTAGTGCTCATTTCCACCCACTGCTCCAGGTAGGCTCCCCACTTCACTATAATGGGCATTTTAACCACCCCTGTCTTAGGGTAGACACCCATGATCATATCTATCCCCCTATGGGATAATTGTCCTAACCTGTACTTTGTTCTATAGTGTAATGGCTTCACTAGCCTGAAAGCTGCACATTCAGCAGCAAGTTGCTTCTCCACTAGGATGAATTGATTGTCTGTTCCCTTCCATAGCTAGGACCAAAACCCAATCAGCACTCACCATTTTCCTGTGGATTGTCACAAGCCCCAGTTAAACCCCTCAGCAGTCACAGTTATAGCCAATTGAAATGGTTTCTCTGGGTCCACTACCTGCAGGCTTGAGCCTGCCCCACAGCCCATCTGGCTTCCTGGGATGCCTGTTCCACTTATGAGATCCAATCCCATACTGTTGTTGTTGTTGTTGTTCTTGTTCTTGTTCTTGTTAGGTGCCTTTGAGTCATGTCTGATTCATAATGACCCTCATGGGGTTCTCAATGGCTGTTTGTTTCTGGATTGCTTTGGAAGTAGATTGACACATCCTCCTCCCGACCAATCTCATGGTACTCCCTTTTTACATACCTGGGGTAGGAATCACAGGAGTTGGACCAGGTAAGGAATAAACACTCGCCAATACGCTAACAGACCCAAGAAAGTTTGTAATTGTTTCATGGTCATGGGCCAGGGATAAGACTGAACCTTGTCAACTATAGCTTTAGGAAATAACTTTGGTCTAACCTGACCAGACAACTCCTAAGAATTTGAGAGATAACCCAGGTCTTTGCACCTTGTTGGCATTAATGCCCCACCTCTATGTTTCCAATGTCTTTCTCAAGCTTTTTGAGGCTTTGCCTAAATCTGCAAGAGAATCAGAGATGAGCATAATGTCATCAACATAAGGAAACAGAGAAATAGTGGCTGGCCTTGTCCAGGTAGCAAGTCTTTGGCCACCAGCCCATGGCAAACAGTAGGACTGTGCAGGTACCCCTGAAGTAAAACCATAAATGTCCATTGTTGGACTTCCCACGTAAAGGCAAACTGTTCCTGTCTCCTGGAGCAATGACAATGGAAAAGAAGGCATTGGCCAAGTCTATAATGATGCTGTCCCAAACACAAAGTCAATAGATCCATCAGGTACAGGGTGGATGGAACAGTTGCATGCAAAGGAGGAGTCACTTTTGTTTAGTCCCTGGTAATCAATCTTCATCCTCCAAGTTCCATTGGGTTTCTTCATGGGCCACACTGGTGAATTGAACGGTCTATGTGTAGATTGTACAATATCTGTCTTTTCCAGTCATAGGATGGTTTTCCTTATGTCCTCATGTGCTTCTGGAAGATGATATTGTCTCACTTTTACCACTCATTGGGGGATTGGCAGCACCACTGGTTCATGGTGTGGATAACCCCACACCACCAACTTAACAGCTTATGCTAGCACACAAAACTCTCCCTGCATGGTGTTTAGGATAAGATGTTGCAAAATGTCCATGCTCCGTATATATTCTGGAATCAGAGATATATATACTGTATAGGTCTGTGAAGTAAATCACCCTATGCCCATGGTAAGTGTGGCCTGTCATACCTTTACATTATGGCCCCCATAAACACCTATCATTATTATTAGTCCATTGAGCCATACTGAGTTCCCATAAATCAAAGTATATTTAGCCCCAGTATCCACCAGGGCCAATATTTGCTGTAACTTGGGGGACCAATGTATGGCAACTTTAACATATGGCCATTGGTCCTTTAGCTCCCCAGCTAACTGGGTCCCTCAGCCACCCTATCAGACCAGCAGGTCATTAGAGTCCATTGTTGGTCCTAGGAAATCCTCCAGGCAGGGCACATGGGCACTGGCTTTCTTTGGAACCATTGTTCCTCTGGCAACTACCTCCACAGGGCCATCAAAACCTCATCAGGGTGCTCATCTATTTCCTCTCTATCCACCTCTGTGGCTATGAGATGTAGCCACATTTTTAACCAGGTCTCCTTCCTGGACCCTTTGGTCTTCACCTTTGGGGCCCTTTCTCCCTTTTGGTACTCTTACTGGAACAGGTTACCCCTTTCTCTTGCTTCTTTACCTTCATGTCTCCCAGGGCAGCTATAGCCATTGTGACCTCATTGTGACCTTTTTGTCTACATAAGGGGTAAGAATGGTAGCCAGGGACATGTAAGATTCAGCAGGGGCTGTAGCTAATACCATGTCTTTCATACAATTTGTGAACAACTCATATCAGGGCCCAGTACTGAGTTTGGAACATCATTTGTCGTGTTCCCATTTCATGGATTATCTGTATGTGTTCCATTTACTCACAGTCTCAGGCAGGTCTCCCATGTTTTGCCAGATCAGCCAAGCAAGATTCATCAGCAGACTAAGAAAGGACTAGTTATGTTGGTATCACTGCCTATTCTGGATGTCCGGCCAGAGAGAGATGTATGGTGACTGATGCTAACTGGGCCATCTCTTCTGGGGTCAATTCTAGGCTATCCACCTCATCATCCCACAATCCTAGTAGCCACGCTGGTATAGTTTCTCCTGCTTGCTAGTAGAGCTGCATGGCCAGCTCTCTCAGCCCCTCCAGGGTATACACTGTCATGGTGGCCTATTGACTCACCTGGGGTGGTCTCCTACTGGCTTTCTCCTGGGGTCATTGACTGTTCATGCTTTATCTGTCATTTAATGATGGGTCAGACATGCAGTGTGAGTGATGTGGGGACACAGAAGGTTGGAGCCATCATGGTGCCCTCCTCCTCCCGGTTACCTGTAGGTGATCCTTCTTCCACCAGGGCTTGAATTGGGCATCCCGGTCCTCCTGTGTGTATCACAGTACCACCACCGTGCCTGCTCTGCCAACATCTCCTTGTTATTCTTCACAGCATGGTCAGGAACAGCCAGGACACTTGCCCTACTATGCCCTGCTGGGAGGTTGCGATGTTGACCTCTGTGCCTTTCAGGGCCTTACTCAAGAACTTAGCTATGGGGTCTACACACTCCCAATGCTCAAGAGCAGACCAGCACAGCAGGACACCTGCCCCCGGATAGCACAAACAGGTAGAGTACCACATCCCCTCCCCAGGGTCTTCCAGGATGGAGGGCGCACCAGCTACACCAAGTGTTAAGGTTGAGCTCCTCAGTGACAGGCAGACGATTGGGGCTGACAGAGAAACAGCAAAACCCATGAGATGCCACAGGCAGGTCTGACATGATTTATTCCAAGACGCACCTCTCTGTGTTACTAAAGCTGATGGAGGGGTTTATAAGGCTTCAACACAATAGTGGCTAATCACCAACTCCTGGTTCTATAGGATGTACATCCAGAGGTTACATAAGACAACAGTGCACATGTGAGCGGTTACACAACCACTCCTCAGTATGATATCAAAAGTGAATGCATTAGCTGGGGGTACACGCATCATCACTGTCCCATTATCTCTGCCTATGGGGCAGTGGATATGACCTGGCCCGACAAAAATTCTTTCAGCTTTTCCAGTCTAAATAAGACGGCCTTAAATTCCACACAGAATGCAATACCCAAAGTAAGAAGCTTTGGCATGCTGGATACTTTGAACCAAAGGAGGACCAAAGTCTCTCTGATCTCCCAGCCCCCTTGTTCCTTCCTGAAGCCCCAGTAGGAGTTTTCTCTGAAGTTCCCTTTTCTGACTAAGGGAAGTTCCTTTGGAAGGGATGCCATTGTCTTGAGCCGTCCCTCTAGTCTCACCCAACAACAAGGTTAATTCCCAGGAAAGGGCAGTAAAGGAGACTGCCTGCTACCTGAGAGACCTCATCTGCATAGTAAGAAAATCTCTGTTCATCACACATTTCCTCCCCTAACTCTCCCAGCTGGATCACTGCTTCCCTACCAGATGCCCTTATTTGTTTCTGCAGCCCAAAATGTTATAAGAGCTTCCACCATCTGGCCCTTCTTTGAGTCTAGCACTACGTGAGGACCCCCATGCATATGCACAAAATAAATTGGATACCTCTTCTGTTAATATGCCCATTGTCAGTTTATTTCACAAATGCAAATACTGAGCCTTCAAAGGGTGCAAGGAAACTTCCTTCATCTCTACATAGTCAAGTCCTTTTCACCTGGGTAATAGAGGGCACTGGGCAGGAAGAAAGGGAATCGAGAGGCCTATGCAGCCATCTATTTGGCAGCCATCTATTCCCAAGGCACCTGAGATATGAATATCAGTGCCAGCTTCCTCCGAGACAAATGCCTTGATCTACTGGCCAGTACTTCCCTGATAAATAATACCCTTACAAACAGCATGGTTGTTAGGAGGATTTAAAATAACTCTTACGTTTAGTCAGGAAGGATGAGAACTGAGACATATCTAATCTCCAGCAAGTGAAAAGGATATTGTTCAGCAGAGGTTAGTCCATTATCAAGACCATAGCCATTGGGATTCCTGACCTTTTGAAATGTGTACCTTTGAGCCTATTCCTTAGATGGCATTGGGGAGCCACCAAACTGTCACAGGCATAGACCCCAGGAATGTTTCTTTCCTTCCACAACGGCTCAAACATCACCATAGAAATCACACTTAAATTTGGTTCTGGGCAATTGCTCTTTCTCACCGCCCTCCTCTGCATCCCGGAGGTGTACTATCTTTAGTAAGTCTAATCTATATTCTCTATTATAATTTCTTCAATTCACATAAATTCTTTTGTACTCTGTACACAAATGGACCCAGGTACTATCTTCTGCACCAGGGAGGTACTGACTGCAGGTTTCCCAGCGAGGCCTCCCAGACCTCCCAGACCTCCCATATCACCAACCTGCCTTCCTGGTAATATGGAGAAGGGTATCTTGAATGTCTACAAGGATTTTTCCAACTGTAAAAGTATTAATGAATAAAGTAACATGACCAGTCTGGCTTGTTTTATGTCTCTTTTGAGTTTTTATGATCCAATCTGCCAGAACATTGTAATAGGCACTTATAAACTACCCTTAGGGATGGGATGGCCTAGCCTGATTCCAGGAATAGGAGCTTCCCCCTAAAATCCAGTAACAACATGACTGTTCTTATTGAACAAAAGAAATTGTGGTCCTGAATACATAGTAAGGATCTATCAGGCATCTAAGGGAATCCATTAAGACATAGATTTTGTCAGGACATTCAGATAGCTGTTAGACTTTTCTCTCACCTAGACTTTTACTTAATTCTATCCCTGGAATCTTATTTCATTGGATCTGACAGATAAATAAATCAGTTTAGGATGAGTTGTTGGTGTGGGAGTTTAAAAGTTTTTAAATGGCTGACATTCTTTGACTATTCTGTTTAGTTATTGCCTTAGCCTTTTTTTTTTTTTTTTCATTTTCCTAGTTGTCTGTAATGTGTGTTTCTACTTCTGTTTGTTTTGGTTTTGGTAAGTCATTTTCCAAATTGGAAATCATTTGGCTTTCCTCCACTTATCATCTGGGGTGTAATTGACTGTTTGACATTTGTTGAAGTTAAGGCATTGTTTTTGTTTTTGTGCTTGGATTTGTTATTGTTGTTGTTGTTGCTGTTGTTTTTCAGATGGGGTCTCCCTAAATTGCACAGGTTGCCTCTGGCCTGGAACTCACTATTCTACAGCTTCTTGCTCCTCCCTGGAGTCACTGGGATTAAAGATATGCACCTGTTGTCCAGCCTGTTCATTATTCTTCCATATTTTTTCTGGATAGATTGTTGAAATAGTTCTTTAAAATGTGAGGATTTTTTTTTTCTTTTTTGTTTACTCTATTCACAGCTTGATTATAATACTTAGGCCAGTGTTTGGTAATATTTGGTGCTTGTTGTTGTTGTTGTTAGGTGCCGTCGAGTTGGTATCCGACTCATAGTGACCCTCATAGGGTTTTCAATGGCTGACTGTTTTTGGGATTGCCTTGGGAGTGGATTGCCAGGTCCTTCTCCCATTTTTGCGGTGCTGGGAATTGAACTCCGGACCTCAGAGACTGCAGCACAGCGCTCTACCAACTGAGCTAAATCCTAGTCCCCATTTGGTGCTTAATAAATATCTTTTCAACTAATGAGTGTACATTTCAACTGAAATCCTTTATTTTTAATCTCATAACTCCTAGTAGGGTCTGAGATTTAGCTCAGTTGGTACAGCACTGCTCTGCAGTCTCTGAGGTCCCAGGTTCGATTCCCAGCACCAAAAAAATGGGAGAAGGAAGTGGCAATCCACTCCTGAGGCAATCCCGAAACAATCAGCCATTGAAAACCCTATGAGGGTCGCTATGAGTCAGACATGACTCAATGGCACCCAACAACAACAACACCTAGTACACACCCAAATTGAATTTTGCTTTTATTGAAATCAATAAAATGCTTATATTACTTTTAATAAAATAAGACTAACTTTCTTAAAGAATACATTTTTTAAAAATAAATTGGCTCATTCAGACTCAGTATATAATCTAATAATTATTTTTTTAATGTGAAGATAGGACCTCTATATTTAAATATTTACTCCTCTTAACTACTGCTAATAAAATAATAATGCATTTTGATCACTTATTCTGTTCCAAGCTTTTATGTTTTCTGTAATTAAAGGTAATTTACGTAAGCACCTGACATCTCTATTACCAAAATACGTTCCTGTTTCCCAGGAGGCCTGTCAAGGGTAATTCCCAGGAATAGCAGCTGCAACCACAGCAGAAACAAAGTGGCCTCAGCCAGATAGCATTTAAGGAACTGCAGCCTTATTTCAGGAAGCAGGCTTGGAGACAGTAGCCAGACAGTAAGGTCACACATCACCACAGAGACCAAGACAATGACTCATCAAAAGTCCCTTTCCAAACCTTAGGAAATAGAGGAAGAAAACACCTGATTGTCACTAATAAAATACCTGTGTATTATGTTTTGTAGCATGTGATTGCAGATGCAGAAAAATTCAGAAAATGAAAGCAATTTCAGTATAGTCCAGCCTCATCAGCAAGAAAATCATGTGTACATAAATTAAGTATATACTGTAGACTAAGTATTTAGTAATTACTAAGCCACTACACTAGATACTATATGCCACAGCAATTGTTACGATTCCCAACATAACTTAAATTTTAATTATTTTAATTATTGGAGACATTTTAAAACAAATTATCATCACTAATACTAACTTCACAGAGTTGTCATGAAGTGAAATGATAAAAAAATCACATTGATAACCTATTGAGCATTTTAAACATGTTAAGTACTGGCTAATGGTTTTATATAGACTTTGCTATTTTACAGATAAATAGAGAGCTAGTAAGGAGAGCCCACATCTGCCTTACTCCAAAGCTGTCCTCTTAATTACTGTGAACCTAAGATATATCACCTCAGGACTTTATACTAACTTGCCAACCTGGATCGCTTTCCTCAGAGCATGGTCATAGGCATTCTCATGCTGCTTTTTTTCCCTCCGTCATACTTCCAAACTAAGTCTCTTCCATGTTTCCCAGGATCACCCCCTATGTTACTTTGCTATGACTGCCATAACAAAACACCACTATTTGGGTGGACAGTGCAATGAACATTTATTTTCTCACAGTTCTGAAGGCCAGAAGTCCAAGATCAAGGTGTTGGCTAGCTGGTTCCTTCTGAAGCTCCTGTCTTTGACCTTCAGGTAGCTGACTTCTCACGTGTCTTCACATGGCCATATGTGTGCACATCTGTCTGGTCTCTTTGTATGTCTCAATGTCCTTTTCTTATAAGGGTACCCATCAGATTGGATTGGCACAAATCTTTAAGACCTCATCTTAATTTAATTGCTGAAAAGACCTTGTCTTCAATATGGTTACATTCTGAGATACTAGAGATTAGGACTTCAATTTAAGAGTTTTGGTGAGGGGGACATAATTCAGCCTTTAAGACCTACAGAATAAGCCACTTCACTTGAAACTTTATTTCCGGATTGGCTTTGGGAAACACAAATCAAGACCTAAGTCATGGAGAATATTATTTGACACATATTACTAAATAAGTCTTTACACTTTTCTGTAATTTGGTCTGCTGATGTTGAAGTCTCTTAGTTTTCAAGTCTCTTAAAGTACTTTTATTTCACTTTCACTTTTGAAGGATTTGTTAGTAGACTTTATTTTTAAAGCAGTTTGGGTTCATAGCAAAATTGAGCAGAAGGTACAAGGGGTTCCCATATGCCTCCTGTCCCTATACATGGATAGATTTCTCGTGATCAACATCCTCAGACTGGCAATTAAGTTATACTTGTTGAATCTACATTGACACATCATTATCACCCACAGTCCATAGTTTACATTATGGTTTGCTCTTGGTGTTGCACGCTTTATGGGTTTTGGTAAATATTTAATGATATGTAATCCATTATTGTCCTCATGTGTCTGTCACCTTGTCATGCTGTGGGGACTTGCATGTTGCTGTGATGCTGAAAGCTGTGCCACTGGTTTTTCAGATACTAGCAGGACCATACATGGTGACAGGTTTCACTGAGCTTCCAGACTAAGACAGACTAGGGAGAAGGACCCGGCAACCCACTCATTAAACAATTAGCCATTACAGACCTTATGAATAGCAGAGAAGTACTGCCAAATATTGTGCCAGAAAGTGAGCCCCTCAGACTGGAAGGCATTCAAGACATGACTGGGGAAGAGTTGCTTCCTCAAAGTAGTAGTTGTTGTTGTTGTTAGGTGCTGTCAAGTCGGTATACAACTCACAGCGACCCTCTGTACAACAGATGAAACACTATTGTCAGTGCTTCTCTGCTGTTCATAGGGTTTTCAATGGCAGATTGATTTTTGGGAGGGGGTTGCCAGGTCCTTCTCCCAAGCCTACAGCTTCTGGTGTTCCCAGGTGGTCTCCCATCCAGGTACTAAACAGGCCCGACCCTGCTTAGCTTCCGAGATCTGACGGGATCGGATGCCACAGGGCTACAGCTGCAGGCTCCTCAAAGTAGAGTCAATCTTAATGATGGGAATGGAGTAAAACCCCTGGGGCCTCCTTTTGCTGATATGGCATGACTCAAAATGAGAAGAAACATAGTGGCTGCAAAAATAGCTCAAACATAAAAAGATCATGTGCATGGCACAGTGTTGGGTCGTGTTTCATTCTATTGTACATAGGGTCACCATGAGGCAAATCCAACTTGATGGCACCTAACAATAACAATCCAATATTATAGTATTATACAGAGCAGTTCTGTTGCCCTGAAATAATCCTCTATGCTCTACCTATTGACTCCTTCCTCCCCACCTAACTCTAAACAACTACTGATCTTTTTACTGTCTCTACTTTTTCTAGAATGCCATGTATTTGGAATAATATAGTATGTAGCCTTTTAGATTGGCTTCCTTCACCTAGTCATATGCATTTAAGTTTCCTCATATTTTTTCATGGCTTGATATCTCATTTTCCATTGTTTATATGCCATAGTTGTTTTATCCATTTACCTACTGAAGAACATCCTGGTTTCCTCTAGTTTATAGCAATTTTGAATAAAACTGCCATAAACACTTTCATGAATGGTTTTGTGTGGACAAACATTTTTACTTCATTTGGGTAAATACCAAAAGGTGTGATTGCTGGATCATATGGTAAGAGTTCGTTTTGCTTTGTAAGAAACTGCCCAACTGTCTTCCAAAGTCCCTCTGCCTTTTTGGACTTCCACCAGCAATGAGTGAGAGTCCCTGCTGCTCCACAGCCAGCCAGCACTGCACGGCAGGATATGGTTCATTCTAATAGGTATGTAGTGGAATCTTGTTTCAATTCACATTTATGTGGAAATATTTTTCGTAGATGCAAAATTCTGCATACTTTTACTAGATATGAAATAGATTTTTTTTCCTTGCAACAATTTACATATTCATTGCCTCCTGACTTCTGGTAAGAAGTCAACTGTCACATGTATTATCTTTTTCCTATTTACAATGTGCTGGTTATCTCTTTAAAAGTTTTATGTTTAATTTTGATTTTCAGTGATTTGATTATGATGTGTCTGGGTGTGGTTCTCTTTGCATTTATCCTGCTAAGAATTTGCCAACATCGTATATATTTCACCAAATGGGAAAAACGCTTTGGACAGAATTTCCTTAAATTTTTGGTTATATTCACACTTTCTCCTTCTCTCCTTCTGTAACTCTAATTATACATGTTAGAACTCTTGACTCTTGTTTCTTCTTCTTTTATAATTATTTATTTATTTACTTATTTATTTGTTCGTGTGTGTGTGTGTGTGTGTGTGTGTGTGTGTGTGTAGTGCTGGGATTGAAATGAAGGCCTTGCACTTGCTAGGCAAGCACTCTACTACCAAGCTATAGCCCAGCCCTCTCATTTCTTCTTATGTCTAGTAATTTTGGATTGTATCTTAGACATGGTAAAGAAATGACATGTTGAAGAAATTATGAACTTTGTCATGTTCTTCTTAAGAATATTGACTTTTGGAAGCTGGAGATGTAGTTCAGTAGTGGAGTACTTGCCTACCATGAGCAAGGCCTTAAGTTAAATCCCCACCATGCCACACATACAAAAAAGACTATTGACTTTTGTTTTGGTAGTAGACAACTAACCTGGCAGAACTCAACTCAAATTCTATCTCCTCTATGTTGTACAGTGGCTGAAATCTCTGTTCTATCTTTTCCACTTTATATTGGCTGCTTAGATTCTGCCCTCCACATACATACTACAGGGATCAGTGAGATTTTTCAAGCAGAATTTATACTCTCTGGCTCTCACCTTTCTGAAGTATTCTCCTTTACATTCCTGCTGTGCTTCCCCCAAACTCTGACTCTGAGTACAGAACCTGTTTCCAGGCCTTTCCTACCCTCTATACTGCAGACTAAAGCCTGTCTTCAGGCAAAGTGTCATAAAAAAATGTAAAACCCACCTACTGCCTTTCTTTTCTTTTAGGATTGGCTCCCATCATGGTTTGAATCTAAAACATTCCCCAAAGGTCAGGCATGTGAACATTTGGTCTCCAGCTAGTAGTGCTGTCCTTGGGAGGCAGGACCCAGTTTGTAGAAGTGGGTCACTAAGGGAAGACCTACCTCTGGGGTTTTTTTACCCAGACCCCTGTTTCTGGTCATGCTCTCTGCTCCTGACCTGCCATGCTGTAAGGTCATCTAACATGGGTTCTGTGGCTTGCTACCACCATGCCTGCCCCACCACTATTATGGACTGTGATCTAACTGTGAGTCTCTAATAAATTGTTCCTCTTATAGGTTTGTTTTGGTTGATTTCTCTGCCACAGTGATAAATAAGACTGACTAATGCAATTCCCCTCCATTTTCTGCCTGTTTTGGTCACTTTCCAATGTCTTTGGATAGCTATTTTACATATTCTATCCAAAGTTTGTAAGTGGTATTTGTGGAATAGTTGGTCTGACACATGGCACTCCACCATTAGTGGAAATAAAACCTCACTTTTTAATTTAAGAAAATCTGCTCCAAATCTAAACATCTGTGTTTGTTTATTTATGTATTTATTTATATCAACCCTGTTGTTCCCCCATCAAAATATGTTTTGCTTTTTTTTCCTTTTAGAGATAAAGCTTTCAGAAAGAGGACCACCTCCTCCCTCATGTTCTGGTGCTCCTAACTTTTCTGCTGAAAACCAGCAGCCAGACTACTTATTCTTCAGAACATTTATACTGAGAGAACCTTTTATTTGTCCTGACTTACCCTTCAATTCTATTCCTGTGGATGAGTAAAAATATTAATAGACTAGGGGTTTTTTCCTTTCAAGGTTGAGGACATTTCTGGGAAGATTTCCAAGCATTCCATTCAATTATTCTCTTTTTATTGATGAAGACTTTATACAGAGTTTTTCTGGAGGTTTTCATGATATGTTTTGGAGTAAAGGGAACTTGAGTTCACATTCAGTGGCATACCCTGAAAGGAGAAAAATTATCACCCTGGGACATATCCCAGAGAAAAGAAAGAATGCTGCATAGGAACCCAACAAGGCCATAAAGCTAACTCAATTCCCAAAGCCTGGCCTAGGGGAAAAGACTTTAGAGGACACAATAAACAGTTTTCTAAAAAAAACCAAAAACAAAACAGCTTCACTAAGATATACAGGTTGAATATTCCTAATCCAAAAATCCAAAATCTGAAATGTCCCCAAATCCAAAACTTTCTGAATGCTGACATGATACCACAAGTGGAAAGATCCATATCTGACCTTATGTGACAGGTGGCAGTGAAAGCCAAGGCACACTAAAGATGAAGAATGAAATTACCTTCAGGCTATGTGTTTAATATACAAGCAGTCACATGCCACTGAATTCCCCATCATTGACATGTTTCTCTTAGAGTTTGCCAAAAAGAGGCACTTATCACTGAATATTTGAGAACTGATTAAATAAAATATTTCTAGTTATTTCTATCGTGTGGTTGCAAGGTTTCTTTCTCCTAGACAACTTTCCTGACCTTGCTCACAAACTAGATGTTTTGTGTGCTCCTTGTGCATATTTGTGTCATACATTATTTACTGTACAGTATTGAAACTGCCCATTTACCTACCTAGCTTCCCCATTAGACAATCAACTTCCTGAGGATATATTCCATCTCTCACTTAGCTTTGTATCTTGACCCTTAAGTCAGTACCTGGAAAAAAATAGACACACAATATTTGCCTATCGAATACTTGCCCAAGACACAACTAATATAGGGACATGAACTAATATGTTAAGTAAACAGGATATGTCTTTGGAAATTTTGAAGGAAAGATTTTACAAGAAAATATGACTCATTACTGAAATTGGAAAAAAAAAAACACAAAGAAAAAGGAAAGACCTTTTTTCCTATTTCCCATCACTAACATGTAATTCCCACGTGTCTGTCAGCTTGTTGTGCTGTGGGTGCTTGTGTGTTGCTGTGATGCTGAAAGCTATGCCACCAGTACTTCAGATAACAGCAGGGCCACCCATATGGACAGGTTTCAGCTGAGCTTCCAGACTAAGACAAACTATGGAGAAGGACCTGGTAGCCCATTCCAGAAGCAATTAGCTAGTGAAAACTCTATGAATAGTAGAGAAGCCCTATCATAGTGTCAGAAAATAAGACTCCCCATCTGGAAGGCATTCAAGAAACAACTAGGGAAGAGTTGCCTCCTCAAAGTAGAGCTGATCTTAATGACAGGGATGGAGTTAAGCCTTTGGGACCTCCTTTTGCTGATGTGGCATGACTCAAAATGAGAAGAAACACAGTGGCTTGCAACTATGGACTCAAAAGAAAAAAAAAGATCATGTTCATGGCACAGTGATGGGTAGTGTTTTGTTCTGTTGTGCATAGGGTTGCTTTGAGTCAGATCTGACTCGATGGCACCCAACAACAACAGCAGCTGTACACTATAGGGATATGTGGCAGGGGTAGCTGGCTCAGGTACAAACTCTTCACTCTGCCACCTGCTAGGCTTCTCACAGCCTGGTTTTCCTTATCTATAATAGCAGTGATAATAATAGTTCCTACCTTGCATATTGTTTTAAGAATTAAGTGAAATAATTTACTTGACTGTTTGCATAGTGTTCAACAAATATTGAGCATTGTTTTTAGCTATCCTGCCATATAGTCTTTAATCATTTATAATTCCCTTTTTATTTCACTTCCTTTAAAGTGGAAAGGCTATAAATGAAGAAGCATAAATCCATGAACTAAAGTTTCTTGAGGACAAAAACTATATTTTATTTATCACTGTAGTTTCAGTACCTAGCATAGCATTTGGCACAGATAGTAAATATTTGTAGAAGAAATGGAAGAACCATTACTATAAAACATAATTCTAACAACAAGTGTTATAAGTTGAATTATGTCCTCCAAAATTCATATGTTGAAGTCCTAATGCCCAGAATTTCAGAATAGGACCTTATTTGGAAATATCATTATCAATATAATCAAGAGAAAGTGATAGTGGAATAGGGTGGGACTTTATTCTGATATAACCAATGTCCTAACCAAAGGGGAAATCTGAGGACTGACAGGCACACCAGGGAGAAGACAGAGGATGATGAAGGCCAATACCAGGGAACACCAAAGATTGTCAGTAAAGCACCAGGAGCTCAGAGAGAGGCATGTGCTGTATGACTTTCCCTGGGGAGATGGAAAGGTAACATCTATTGGACCAGATAGAGAGGGTGCAGACAGACCAGGGAAAGGATCCTGTCAAGTCCAGCTTGGCAAACCAGTGAGTTTATTGGGGTTACTATGGAAGCACAAACAAGTTCGTGGCTGCCTCCTGGTTAGCTACCTCTCCAGAAGGAATCCCTCTGAGAAGTTCACCCTTTATATAACTTAGCATCACCTCAGCTGGGGCAAGAGGGCATGGTGATTGGCATCTTTGAGGAGGGTCTCAGGACCCTCCCTCTCCCTGCAGGAGGGAATGTTAACAGCCCTATTACCAGTACCATAGGACCAGCTATCTGTATGGTTTTGCTGATTTCATTTCCATGGCTGTGTCCAAGGTCTCCTATAGGTTATCACAGGTGCTGTGCTTCAAGATGGATGATCATGTCAAGCCTGGAAGAAATGGCTATACCACAGCATGGAACAGACGCTTTCTCACTCCCCTCAAAAGGAACAAACCCTGCTGACACCTTCGTCTCAGATTTGTAGTCTCCAGAAATGTGAGACAGTAAGTTTCTATTGTTTAAGCCACTTTGTTTGCAGTACTTTGCTCTGGCAGTCCCAGCAAACTAATAAAACAGGTCAGTAGCAGCACCATCTTCAGAAGCTATTATTTTTTAATGGTTTGAATCTATCCCAAAAGAAAAGCTCTAGTTGGTATTATTGTATATATTATTTATATTATTCAAACTAGACAAAATCAGATGCAAAATGAAATTGCTTTTTAGTTAGACACAATTCAGAAAAATTATCTGAGTAAATTTTGGGGAGACCCAAATCATACTACTGAATTCTAAGTCAGGAGCATGCTTCGTTTCTGGCAGGACTGCTAAGTTGGTAGGTCCCATGAGGAGGCTGAGGACAGCCTCAGAACAGTTCCCATTGTTTAATTTTACTCATCAGACTTCTGTAACTACCTCTAAGGCCATTAAAAAATACTATGAAACATTTCTAGGCCCACCTAACATTAGTTAACACAACTTCTGGTTATGGTAATATTTCTTTTTAATTTTCAAGGATAACTGATGGCAAATGTGACAATGAACTATAAGGAATATTCCCACTTCCTTGACTTAACTGATCCTTTCTGTGTTGAATCCCATTTGAATGAACTGGCCCTCAGGTGGAACATGATATAGATTTGACACTGATATGAAATTTAAAAAGTTAAAGTGTTCTCAGGAGCATTTTAACTTCAAGGGGCATGCTAATGAAGAGTACCCAACAAGTGGCTACCTGGTAGAGCCCTTGCCTAGCATGTCCTAGGCCCTGGGTTCAATCACTGGCACTGTGATACACAGTCAGCAAATAGCGAATGAATGAATAAATGAATGAATGAATGATAAATGAAAAAAATGAATGGATTAAGAAAGGAGATTACTTTTTTAAACTGGGCCAAACAACAGTAATTATCAAGAATTATTGTGAAGTAGTAATTGTCCCAAGAGGATTTGAAACAGTTGCTGATGAAGATCAAAGAACACAGCTTTCTATATGGACTGTACCTCAACATCAAGAAAACAAGAATCCTTACAACTGAGTCAATATGCAACTTCATGATAAATGGAGAAAGGATTGAGGTTGTCCAAGATTTTGCTCTACTTGGTTCTATAATCAAAACCCATGGAAGCAGCAGTCAAGAAATCAAAAGGCATATTGCACTGGGAAAAACTATTTCAAAAGATTTCTTTAAAGTGTTGAAAAGTAAAGATGCCACGTTGAAGATGAAGGGGTACCTGACTCATCCCATGATATTTTCAATTGCATCACACGCTTGTGAAAGCTGGACATTGAATAAGGGAGATAGAAAAAGAATTGATGCTTTTGAATTATGGTGCTAGAGACAAATATTGAATATTTCATGGACTGCCAAAAGAACAAACAGATCCATCTTGAAAGAAGTGCAACCAGAGTGCTCCTGGAAGCAAAGATGGCTAGACTGTGTCTTATGTATTTTGGACATATTGTCAAGAGGGATTAATCCCTGGGGAAGGACATCATGTTTGGTAGAGTGGCAGGGCAACAAAAAAGGAGGACCTTCAACTAGATGGATTGACACAGTTGCTACAATAATGGGCTTAAACATAAAAACGATTGAGTGCCTAGCACAGAGTGTTTCATTCTGCTGTACATGGGGTTGCTATGAGTTGGACTTGACTCGATGGCCCCTAACAACAACAACAGTAACTATCCTGAGATCCTATTTGCCCTTTGCATCCTTCTTAGGAGCTAATTAGAGGGACTCAAAGAGATGGTCAGTCAGAAAAGACATAAGAGACCTAAGAGAACATCTAGTTAGAGATGTATTACTAACTTCTGAACTGATTAAGTCTACAGAGTATACCCCTGAAAAAAAAATCACTAATCTGTGAATGCCAGAAAAACATTACATTCTAGCCACAAGCCAGCCAACAGACTCCCAAAGCAAAAAGAGGGACACTTCTTGGCTTCCTTAATATCTAATAGACTGCAGAGCTAATTACACCATAAGTTCCTTAAATTTTTAAAAAGTCTTACCATGAATAGAAACTCATGATGAAATAAGGGATTGAGGCAGAGTAAAATGACAAGAAAATTAAGGGGACATAGGAAGGGAAAAGAGCCCTCACCCCAGGATCTGGTTTAAGTCTCGCTGGCTGAGAATCAAGAATTTCTCGACACAACTACCTTGAATACTGCCTGCAGCCACACCGCTATGGCATCTGGTCCCATCAGATATCAGAAGCTAAGAAGGGTCAGGTCTGGTTAGTACTTGGATGGGAGACCACCTGGGAATACCAGGTGCAGTAGGCTTAGAAGGACCCGGCAACCCACTCCCAAAAAACAATCCCAAAGAACAATCCACCATTGAAAACCTAGGGCCAGGATTTAGCTCAGTTGGTAGAGCGCTGCTCTGCAGTCTCTGAGGTCCCCAGTTTCATTCCCAGCACTGCAAAAATGGGAGAAGGACATGGCAATCCATTTCCAAGGCAATCCAGAAACAATCAGTCATTGAAAACCCTATGAGGGTTGCTATGAGTTGGACATGACTCAAGAGCACCTAACAACAACATTGAAAACCCTATGAATAGCAGAGAAGCACTAATAATACTGTTTCACCTATTATACATAGGGTCACTATGAGTTGGACACCAACTTGATGGCATCTAACAACCACCAGGAATACCACTGTAAAGACTGCCTACACAGAGATATTATTTGGCGAGATATTTCAAGGAAAATGTTAAAAGAGCAATAAGCCATTCTTAGGGTCAAAATGTATGTGACCTTAGAGTTTAAGCTCACTTTCTCCTTCTTAATACTGTGCTTCTCTGAGAATCTCACAAACAAGATTATGGACCATCTTAATAGCACTCTTTTCTTATCTGTAAACCTATATACAATGGCACTTCCTGGGCCACCCTCTAGTCTCATTTTACTAAAGAGAAGTTCCTTAGATACAAGTATACCAGAACATTTCTACTTCATCTTTTCAACCCTCTACAAAATGGAACTGCTTCCTTTGACCTATGTTGGCCTGTTTTTGTCTGACTGGCACTTCCTTTTCCCTCCTAAATCTTAACAATATACCATATAAAGCCACCTTATAATTTTATTTACAAAAAAGGAAACTCTACACTACAGAAAGAATAGGTAAACCAGCTCATTGTTTTTTGTACTTTGGCCACAAAATCATATATGTAGCTATGGTTCAGACATTTAAATGAGATTCTCTCTTGAGAAGCACATTTCTGGGTTTGTACTGCCATTAACTCTTTTCTTAAGCATCTCATTTTTCTCTGAATGTCCGTACTTAAATCTAAAGTCTATACTTTCTATTATCCCTATATAATAAATTCACTGACTTTGTTTCACCCAGACCTATCCAGAAATTCTTTATTGTAATGGAGCCAAGGACCCAATCCCACCTGAGTAGAGGTCCCCAAGTCCAGTAGCTCCTCAGGCTACAGACAGCAGCACTGGGTTGCATCCCCCCCCCCACCCTCCCACCCCCGCCTTCTGCCAACAGGATTTCAATATTGTAGAAATCTCAGAAAAAAACTCAAAGTTTCTGAAGAGATTCACTTTGCAAATATTCTGGAATTGTTATGTTAGTATTATTGTTTATAACAGAAGAAAATATGTTTCTTAAACCCAAAATGACTATAAGTATTTATTCTAAGGTGGAGTGACAGAATTCATATCAACGGGAAAGTTACAGTCAGCTGTTCCCACTTTTCAGGTTGGTTGTAGGCTCAACCAACCTCAGGTTGAAAATATTCAGAAAAATATTGCATCTGCACTGAACATGTACAGACATTTTTTCTTGTTATTACTCCCTAAACAATATGGCTATTTGCATAGAATTTACATTGTGTTAAGTATTGTAAGTAATCTAGAGGTAAGTTGAAGTATTGGGAAGATTATATGAAAATATTATATGCCATTCTACATAGGGAACTTGAGCATCCCTGGATTTGTGTATCCACAGGGGTCCTGGGACCAATCCCGTGTGGATATCAAGGAATGATTCTACTCCTTTTTTTTGTGTGTGGTTTTATTTTTTTGTTTTGTTTTGTTTTGTTTACAATTCTTTGGAGTTTAACCCAGGGCCTTGCACATGCTGTACAACTGTTCTACCACTGAGCCACACTCTCAGCCCTTTTTTAAGTTTTTATTTTTTACTTTGAGACAAGGTCTCACTAAGTTGCACAGGCTGCCTGTGGCCTCAAACTTGCTATCCTCCTGCCTTAACCTCTTGAGTAGCTGGGATTACAGGCATGTGCCACTGTGCCCAGCAGATGACTATACTTTTCATGTTACTTCCTTCCACTTGCAGAGACTCATAGAAGAGAGACTGAAATGTCAAAGGTTCTACCAATTTTTCAATCCCCCAAAAAGTAAGACCCAAAATAAATGGTCCTTACTTTAGCAGCGCATGAGTTTTGATATGCAAAAGGAAACTAAAGTCCCGGTGTCAGTGTTTCTGCACTGTGAGGGAATATCTGTCACAAACAACTTAAAGGAGGAAGGATTTATTTTGGCTCACGGTTTCAGAGGTCTTGGCTCTGTTGATTCTGTACCCATGGTGAGGCAGACTATCATGGCAGTGGAAGCATGTGGTAGAGGTGCTCTCCTTATAGCAGAACAGAAGCAAAGGGAGAGGAAGGGGCCTAGAAACAAGTATACCCAGCAAGGCACACACCTAGGGTCCTACTTCCTCCAGTTAGGCCCCACCTCTTAAAATTCACACGATCTCCCAAATAGCACCACCAGCTGGGGACCAAGCTACAGAAAGTGGGCAGTGAAAAATCCCAACAAATGGACTATCTGAAAATCCCCAACTAAACATCAACAAAACAAAAATCCTTATGACTGGGTCAGCACGCAACTTCACAATAAATGGAGAAAAGATTGAGGTTGTCCAAGAATTTGCTTTGCTTGGCTCTATAATCAACACCTGTGGAAGCAGCAGTCAAGAAATCAAAAGACACATTGCGCTAGGAAAAGCTGTGGCAAAAGATCTCTTTAGAGTATTGAAAAGCAAAGATGTCACATTGAAGACGAAGGTGCATCTGACTCATGCCATGGTATTTTCAGTTGCATCATATAGTTGTGAAAGCTGGACATTGAACAAGGGAGACAGAAAAAGAATTGATGATTTTGAATTGTGGTGCTGGAGACGTCTATTGAATATACCATGGACTGCCAAAAGAACCAGCAAATCTGCCTTAGAAGAAGTGCAACCAGAGTGCTCCTTGGAAGCAAGAATGGCCAGACTGCGTCTTACATATTTCGGACATGTAGTCAGAAGAGATCAATCCCTGGAGAAGGACATCATGTTTGGGAGAGTGGCAGGTCAACACAAAAGAGGAAAACCCTCCACCAGATGGATTAACACAGTGTCTGCAACAAGGGGCTTAAACATAAATAAGATGGTTTGCCTGGCACAGAATCAGCAAGTGTTTCAATCTGCTGTACATAGGGTCGCTATGAGTCGGACTCAACTTGACGGCACCTAACAACAACAACAACATCTGAAAATCCATTTTAAGATGTTTGACCAGCTGGGCGCGGTGGCGCATGCCTGTAATCCCAGCGGCTCGGGAGGTGGAGGCAGGAGGATTGCAAGTTTGAGACCAGAGGCAGTCTGCGTAACTTAACAAGACCCTGTCTCAAAAAGTAAAAAAATGGGCTGGGGGTACAGCTCAGTGGTCCAGCACTTGCAGAGCATGTAAGCACGAGGCCCTGGGTTCAACCCCCAGTACCGCCAAAAAAAAAAGATGTTTGACTGGGCTGGGCATTGTGACACACACCTGTAATCCTAGTGGCTTGGGAGGCTGAGGCAGAAGGATCACAAGTTTGAGGTCAGAAGCAGCCTGCATAACTTAGCGAGACTGTCTCAAAATTTAAAAAAAGTTAAAAATGGGCTGAGGGGCAGCTCAGTGGTAAAGTGCAAAGCATGCATGAGATCCTGGGTTCAGCCTCATAGTAACACACACACACACAAATGTTTTACTGGAGTAGTATAAAGTTTATTCTATTAACCTGAACCTTCAATAAACACACACACACACACACACACACACACACACACACACACACACACACAGAGCTTTGTGTGTCTAATGTGATTTTTTTTAATTGAGGAAAAGTAGTCATATTCCATAACTGGATCCCCACAGTGCTCAATAGTTCAGTATCAGTAAGACATATTTGGAGAAAGTCAGCTTGGAGAAATTAAAAGAGTCATTGGATTTCCCACCAACTGTGGCATGAGGACTAACTCAATGTTTGAGATATTCAAAGGCAGAATTTATCTATTAAGATGACTTTAGGTGCACGTAACAAAAAACTAGAATCAACTTGACCTAAATAATAAGGGAAAATCATTATCTCATATAACAGAAACTTTAGAGGAAAGCAGGAAATGTGGAGGAAGTGTTGGTTGATATGAGGACTTAGTTTTCCTTAACATGTTCACTCTGACATTCTCAGCTGATAGCAAAATGGGCAGAGGACTGCCTAGGAACACATCCATTTATAATATCCAGAGACAAAAAAAAAAAAAAAGAAAAGAAAAGAAAAGAAAAGAAAAAAAGGACCCTTTCCTGGGATCCTCTTGGGAGGAAATCTTTCCAAGAAGCAACTTTAACAGACTGTTCCCATAGGTCTAATTGGCCAGAACACTATCACATGTCTGCAATTAAAATAAACTCCTGGCAGGGAGTATTGCTCCTATTCCAAAATACCTTGACTAGCTTACACCAATCAGCATCCACTCCTATCACCTTCACCTGAGTCACAAGGGGTATGGGTAGATACCTAACAAAATCAGGGTTGCTAGGTACACAGTGTGACCACAACTGACGTTTGAGTCTCAAACAAACCAGTGTATTATAGGATTATTGTATTAATATGGGTCAGGTATAGATATCATATATACATACATGTATATATGTAATATCTGGAGAGTTTGAAAATCATTTATGTAAAGTACTTTGGTTAGACAACTAGTTATATATTGAAGCTATATTTGTTTATTAGCACTATAGTCATAAATAATAGTTTCTATGGTTCTCTCTGCCTGCAGCCATAGCCCTGTGGCATCTGATCCCATCAGATCTTGGAAGCTAAGTAGGGTCAGGCCTGGTTAGTACTTGGATGGGAGACCGCCTGGGAACACCAGGTGCTGTAGGCTTGGGAGACTGACCTGGCAATGCACTCCCAAAAATCAATCTGCCATTGAAAACCATATGGACAGCAGAGAATCATTGACTATAATAGTGTTTTGCCTGTCGTACATAGGGTCGCTATGAGACATAGCTCGATGGCACCTAACAACAACATGGTTCTCTATGGGGCTGAGGCTTAGCTCAGTTAGTAGAATGCCACTCTGCAGTCCCTGAGGTCCCGAGTTCGATCCTCAGCACTGCAAAAATGGGCAATCCACTCCCAGTGCAATCCTGAAACAATCAGCCATTGAAAACCCAACCCTGTGACCTGCTATTAGTCGGACACAGCTCGATGGCACCTAACAACAACAACATGATTTTCTAGACCTTTCTTTTATTTATATGGGGAGAGTATAAGTGGAGATTTAAACTTGATTTTGTTTTCTAATGTGAAGGAGTTAGAACACAGAATAACATGTTTAAGGCGTCACAATTTATGAAAACTGACAGAACTAAAATGTATCAAATAAATTATGTACTTCAAGAATCTGAAAAATAAGCTGGGAATCTTTAAATTGGGAAAAACACTTGGAAAAACATAATAGGAATCTTTTTTTTATTGACTCATGTTTATGAGTTGCTGAGATTTAGCTCAGCTGGTAGAGCGCTGCACTGCAGTCTCTGAGGTCCAGAGTTCAATTCCCAGCACCGCAAAAATGGGAGAAGGGCCTGGCAATCCACTCCCAAGGCAATCCTGAAACAGTCAGCCACTGAAAACCCTATGAGGGTCACTATGAGTCGGATACCGACTCTATGGCACATAACAACAATTTATAAGTTACAATGTAATGTTTTGGTTAATGTATATGTTGGGCAGTGATCAACTCAGGGTAACTAACACATCCAGAGCCTTAAACTTTTATCATTTCTTCATGATGAGTACCTCAAATTTCTTTCTTCTCTGATATATATATATATATATATATATATATATATATATATATATATACACACTTATAAATAAAATAATAATAATAAAAAAGAAGCCGAGGTCAGAGTGATGAGATTGCTGGTTTTGAAGATAGAAGAGGACCAGGTAAGGAAGGTAAGTAGTCTCTAGAAGCTAGAAGAGGCAAAGAGTAGACACTCCCCTACAGTCTCCTGAAGAGAAACCATTCTGCACCCTATATTATACTTCTGACCTCCAGAGTTGTAAAATAATAACTTTGTTTTTGTATTAAGCCATTAAATTTGTGTTAACTTGTCAAAAACAACAACAGGAGACTAATACATTTGTTCAGAAAATAAAACTACTCGTGATAAGAATGTTAAATTTTTTAAAAGTAAAACATAATAAAACATGAGTTATAGAAAAGTTACCATTTGGTGACAAAGGCATTCAAAGGGAAAGAATAAATTAATCCAAACTATAAATGGATGACAATTTTAATATACTTATATGGTTCTGCAATTACTTATACATTAGGACAACGATAGGTATCTTAAGGCTAGTCACATACAAGTCAATGCATAGTATGGACGGATCCCATCCAATCAGTTGAAGACATTATTGTAGGGAGAAATTGAGAGGAAAATGGCAAAAACCCCAAAACTGGGAAAACAGCTTTTGGAGATCTGGTTTATAAATTAGAAATCTGGGGTAAGTGAAAGTAACATGACTGGACACTTTTCCAAAACCCTTCACAAATCCCCCAAACCTGATCGGACAGTTGGAAAACAAAGGACTCAAAGCTGATTGGTTAGAGCCGTCTGTAAAAGGAGCTGCACTGCAGCAGCTCATTCTCTTTTTGCTCCGGGCCATCAGCAAGGAAAAGACACTCTCTGGATTCTACCAGTAATATGGAAGCATCTTTCCTTATGACCACCAAGACCAGAACAACTAGACGGCAATCTCAAGGAGGAAGATCTACAATCAAGGTAAGGGACAGTCCCTTGGCCCGCGCCTAGGGACAGAAGCTGGGGATGGTCTCCAGTCCCAGAGCCAGAGGCAGAAGAGCCACCACTGCCCCTGAGGCAATAGAGCTGCAGCACTTAGGCTGCTAACACTTTTTATAGTTGTACACTTGTTTGGGTTCCTCTCTGCCCTTGTAAGGGCTGAGAGGCAATAAAGAGCTATCTTTGTCACTGCAGGGCAAAAGCGCTGGAGGCTTTTCCTTTCTCCCCTCTCACATTCCTGAGGTCCTCTGGGGTCCGTGCTCCTCACCCGAGGTTCCTGAGTGACTTGAGTTTAGTTATCTGTGTGTGCAGCCACACCGCCCCTCTGAAGATCTAGGCCAGACCGGGAGGTGAGCCACACAGTTATAAGCACATTCCAGTATTATTTACTACAAGTAGTTTTCATTATTCCAATCTGTCTTTTTTTTCTTTCCCACTCTTCTGTGTATCTCTTCTCTGTCACTGGTAATCAGTTGGGGGTACATACCTAGCTCTCCATGCAGTGAATCTATCATATCCTGGGATGGCCCTTCAGCCAGGGTTTGCCAGAGAAACAAACCAATTATATATGTGTGTCTATATCTATTTATCAAAATTTGTTTTAATAAGTTGGTTCACATAATGGTGGTGACAGGCAAGTCCGTAATGCATAGATCCATAGGGAAGGTTGGATATTCAAAAGGATTGCAAGTTGACACTGTATTCTTGGACATAATTTCTTTTGCTCATAATACCTTCAACTGATGGGATGGAACCCACCCCACTATTGATAGTTAACTCTTTCACTTAAAGTCAATTATCAATTATGGGTGGTAGCCACATCTACAAAACGCCTTCACAAAAACATCTAGAGTTTGAGTACATAACTAGTTATAGCCTAACTTCTTGTTGTTGTTGGGTGCCATCCAGTCGGATACTACTACTAGTGACCCTATGTGTAACAACACAAAACACTATCCAACACTGTGCTAAGCACATGATCTTTTTATGTTTGAGTCCAATGTTGCAGTCACTATGTTTCATCTTATTTTGAGTCATGCCATATCCGTAAAAGGAAGTCCCATGGGCTTTACTTTATCCTTATCACAAAGGTTGACTCTATTTTGAGGAAGCAACTCTTCCCCAGTTGTTTCTTGAATGTCTTCCAGCCAGGGAAGGGGGGTGCTCATTTTCTGGTGATATATTTGACAGTGTTTCTCTGCTATTCATGGAATTTTTATTGGCTAATTGTTTCAGAAGTGGGCTGTCAGGTCCTTCTCCCTAATTTGTCTTAATCTGGACGCTCTGCTGAAACCTGTCCAGCAAGGCCATGAGTGGCCTTGCTGATATTTAAAATACCAGCAGCATGGCTTTCACCATCACAGCAACATGCAAGCCCCCACAGCATGACAAACTGACAGACATGTTGGGGACCCTAAGTTGACACATCAAATTAATCACCACATTCCCTCATTCTTGGAGGTGAGGTGATAGGCATCATATTTGTACTCTGTGACTCTGTCTCCTGGCTGTGGGTCAGATGGCTAGTCCAGAAGTAAACACCTAATGAATTCCAGTAAACTGTACATGGAGCATGAGCAAGCAAAAAGGTTTTGTGATATTAAGCCACTGAGATTTTGAAGATTTCTGTTACTGCAGTATAACCCAGCTTATCAGCAGAGAAAACTAACCGTCATGATATTTTCCCATGGTTGATTCTTCTAAAACAAAATCAATGTTGGACCAATGTTAGGGTAATAACAGTACACAAAATAGATGCCACTCTTGTCCTCCCTAGCCAGAAAGACAAGCAATTTCAGACTATCCTGAGATTAATGGAAGTATTAAAGGAGTGTAAGCAGTGGAGTTACAAGATTCTTTTTGCCTCCCAGACCATGGTGATTGCACTGCCAAGATTGGATTTAGAGCAGGAAATGACTGAAACTTTGAGTTTATACTTCAGCAAAGGTAAGGAGGTAATAACAGCTCGGATTAAGGAAGTGGCAGTAGAAAGGGAATGGAATGGATAACTCTGAGGTAAAATAAGAGGAAATCTTTTTTTGTGTGTGTGTGTGGTACTAGGGGTTGAACCTAGGGCCTCGTGCTTGCATGCTCTGCAAGTGCTGGACCACTGAGCTGCACCCCCAGCCCTTTTTTTTTTTTTTTTACTTTTTAGAGACAGGGTCTCGCCAAGTTATGCCTCTGGTCTTGAACTTGCAATCCTCCTGCCTCCGCCTCCCAAGCCACTGGGATTACAGGCGTGTGCCACTGTGCCCGGCAATAATAAGAGGAAATCTTAAGAGCTTGGTGAATGAGTAGATATTGAAGAAATAGAGGAAAACTGAAAACAAACATTTAGATTTTCTGGCTCTATGCATTTGGATGTCATTAGTATACTTTAGCCATGTTCAGTTTGAGCTGAGCGCCTATAAAACACCTAAAAGAGATAGGGAATTGAATACATGAATTTCAAGCTTAGGGATGACTCATGACTAGAAGTCACCAACACATAGAAAGTAAAGCCGGGGCATAGATGGAATCATCCAAGAAGATCACTATAGTGATAAGAGCTTTAAAATTCCTTGGAACTACAATATTTAATCAAAGACATAAACCTCCAAAGGACAGGGAAAGGAAACCAGAAGTGAAGTATGGCATCATAGAAGATAAAAGAAGATGCTGTTTCAAAAAGAGAAAATATGGAGAGCAGCTGCAAATTTTGGAATATGAATAACTGAGGAGTACCATCTAACAGGCTGATATTGGTGACTTTATCAAGAGTTGTGTCACAGTAGTACTGAGGGTGAAAGCCTGATTATAAATGGAGGGAGAGTAACTTGGAGGTGAAGAAGTGGAGATAGCAAGCATAATGACCTCAAAGTTTCTCTATAGTGAGTAGAATGAGGATTTTAGCAGGAGCTGGTGGAACAATATGCAAGAGAAAGACCCTTTAAACCAAGAATACTAACAGCAAGGAATCAGTATAAGGAGAGGTTGAATACTCAAGGGAATTGACTAAGGAGGAATTGAGATCCAAAATACAGATTGAATAATGACTTTCTATTGTAAAAAGAATAAAGGAGGAAAGAACAGATATGGTTCAAAAGTTGAGCTAGAAGGCCTGGCAAGCTAGTGCAAACCTGTAATCCCAGTGACTCACAGGTTTGAGGCCAGAGGCTGCCTGTGTAATTTAATGAGGCACTGGCTCCAGATAAAAGACAAAAAGGGGGTTGGGGGTACAACTCAGTGGTAGAGCACTTGCAAAGTATATACAAGGTTCAGCCCCTCAGTCTTGGAAAAAAAAAAGTTAAAGCTTGATTATAATAATATGCACTCTCATTTTTCATTGAATTACTAAACTATGTAGTAAAAGTAGAGAAAGAGAGAAAGAATGTAATAGAATTTGTTCAAGTGTCCTACTTGTCCATAGCATTTTCTCTGACTCTCAAAACTCAAATCACCCAGATTTTTGGGACCTAGCCAGCCATTCCTTCTTTTGAAAGGTGCCTATTAAAGTGTCTGAAATAAAGTAAATATTCAGTGCATGGTGTTATCATTTCCTTTCCTTGCCTCTGGACTTAAAAGAGTTAGCTGCTTCGTCGCTGATAATACTGATTCTTCTTCCAGCTTCTCTGATCTATACCTCCTGGTCTAACTCACTCCATCTGCCAGATCCTTCCTGACTTTATAAATATCCTCTGCTTTGCTTCATCCCTACTGCTACACTTCCACAAGGAAAATCAATCCACTTATGATAGGATGACCCATTTTAACAATGTTTATTTAAATACTAAAAAATAGTATTCTGTATGAAAATATGAAGATATTTGGTAAACACACACACAGTTGAATACAGGAGCCACTAGAAATTGATGGTGGCAGTATGGTAATCCCTCTGAAAAATAATACAGTTTCTAAAATTGAACAAAAATTAAAATGGCTACCATATTTTCTACTACCAAAAGCAATTTTCATAGACTTTGTCAAAATGTATCAAAGAGCACTTTAAAATATTAAATCGGATTCTTCATTTGCTAGTAATGAAAATGCATATTTTATTTATAACTAACAAATATTAAAAACTTGTTCAAGATTGAAAGACTGCAGAAATTTGCAGAGAAGGAAGGAATTAAATAGAATCCAACATATCTATTACCTCATTCTAGGGAAATATTTGATTTGGAAGAACAATCCAAGAAGACAATGGCTTCTAAATAATAAATACTTAATTACATAAGAAGAAGAATCAATTTTGGAGTTAATTCAGTAACGGAAGAGAACTGCAAAATACCTTATCTCATGTTGTTGTCAGGTGCCATCAAATTGGTGTCTGACTTATAGTGACCCTATGTACAAGATGCAAAACAGTATTGTTAGTGCTTCTCTACTATTCATAGGATTTTCAATGGCTGATTGTTTTTTGGGTGTGGGTTGCCGGGTCCTTCTCCCAAGCCTACAGTACCTGATGTTCCCAGGTGGTCTCACATCCAAGTACTAACCAAGCCTGACCCTGCTTAGCTTCCGAGATCTGATGGGATCTGACGCCACCATGGTACAGCTGCAGGCATTCATACACCTTAGCTATATGTTAAATAAGAAAATATAAAAATACAACATAGTCAACATCCCAAATTTTCTTTTTTTCTTCTTTTCTTTCTTTCTTCTTTTTTTTTTTTTTTCAGTCTTAAACTAAGTTGTGCCAGCTACCTCTGGCCTTGAAGTCACATTCTTCCTGCCTCCACCTTCTGAGTCACTGGAATTATAGTTGTGTGCCACCAGTGTGCCCAGCTCAAATATTATTTTCTAATTATATCATTATTTCTCTTAATATATCAGAAGAGATTAAAATAAACAATATAGAAATATCTTCAGACATGGCATGGTGGCGCACACCTGTAACCCCAGTGACTCTGGAGGCAGAGGCAGGAGGATTGCAAGTTAGAGGCCAGAGGCAGCCTATGCAACTTAGGGAGACCCTGTCTCAAAATGAAAAATGAATGGCCTGGGGTGCAGCCCTGTGGTAGATCACTTACAGAGTATGTGCAAGGCCCTAGGTTCAACCTCAAAGTATTGTCAAAAAAAAAAAAAAAGTCTTCAGCTATACAAATTCAGAGCTTGTACAACAAATAAAGGCTGATGATGCCACCTTTACTTACATACATTTTTTTCTACATGGAAAATGTTAATATCCAATACAATTTTACCTAATTTAACCCTGAGAAAAGAAAATACTATAATTAAACAATGGAGACGTAGTCAGTGAGCACTTAATACCTACTTACCATGTACCAGATACTGTTCTAAGCACTCTACAGGTATCAGCTCAACCATAAAACTGTGTAACAGAATATGCCACAATAAAATAAAAAGATAAAAATTGCTATTTTTCTCCCCACCTATCCACTCTGCCCCAACATATAGTCAGTAAAAGGATAGCAAAAGTCCAATGAAATGATATTTAAGTTGGACTCATGAGACATGAGTTCATTTCTGGCTCTATTAGGGTTCGGTGTGACATTGGACAAATTATCACAACAAGAACTTCCCAAGCTTACGGATCAAAAGAACCTGAGCGAGGGTGCTGTTATACTTGTAAATGCCTTGGGTTCCAACAACAGTGTTTTGACTATGTTTAGAGTGGGACTGAGAATCTGATTTTCCCTTAAAGCTACATAGGTAATTATTATAAGCAGTAGCCTTTAGTAACCGCTGAGCAGTCTTCTCCTCCAACCTCCTTAGAGACACAGTAGGAAAACATGTGGTCCACAAAGGGAGGACAGAAGGCGGCAGATGAGAAACACCTACACTGTCAGGTCTCATGAGTGACCACAACAATGAGATCATCAGAAAGACCTAAGCCCAGACAGACCCATTGAGGATGGTATACATGAGGCACCTCCCACCTGTAGCACCTAATTAATGTGCTCCTTTCCAAGGCATGATGTCAATAAAAACAAAGCAGGAAACTGAGGCAATGGTCCTACCAATTTAAAGTATGAAAGAAAACAAAGATTACTTTTACCTGAAAAATGCAGAAAATCTGCACAAGCATGAGGTGATTTTTAGTTTTTTTCCTCATCCAAGCAAACATGACAATATACCTTTTATTCATTTCTAAAAGTATTTTCTGATTACTTATGTCTGACACCATGGAAGATACAAAGATGAATTAAACAAAGGACCTATTTTCAAGCTGGCAAAGACACAGCCATAAACATAAGAATTGTAGCTTAAGGGTTTTTTTTTTTTTTTTTGCAGTTATTGGGGGTTGAACCCTGGCGCCTTGCACATACTTTGCAAGTGCTCTACCACTGGGCTGCGCTCCTAGCCCATTTTTATTTTTTGTTTTTGTCTGGCCTCAAACTTTCAATCCTCCTGCCTCTGCCTCCTGAGTTGCTGGATTACAGGCATGCACCACCATGCCCAGCTATTTAGTTTAAGTTTCAAGAATGTAAGTTTGACTAAATTTTAAAGATTCTACAGGCAATTAATGAGAAACCAGGAATACCCAAATTGTAAATACATTCTGGTATGACTGTCACACCAGCTGAAGAAAGAGTGCATCTGAGAGTCTCAGGATAAGTTTGACTTTACTACTTGACCACTGTAGCAAGCCCTTCAGTGCTTTAGGCATGTTTCAAAACTCTGTGAATCTATTTCTTTGAAAACAAATCTTGTAAGTTGTGAAAACAATATGAAACAATACAAATGTTAAGGTATCATGGGCCTTATAATGTTCAAAACTATAATAAAACTTGTACTTTGACTTGTATTTTTTTCATCAATAGTGAACAACTACTAATCTACGACATCTAAAACCACTGTGGGTGGTTTTAACACAGGACCTCGAACATACTAGGCAAGTGCTCCACTACTCAGTAGTGACCTCAGTCCCCCTTTTTAACTTTTTGAGTCAGGGTCACACTAACTTGTGCAGGCTGCCTCTGGTCTTGAACTTGTGATCCTCCTGCCTCAGTCTCCTAGGTTGCTGGGATTACAGGTATGTGCCATGGCATACCTGGAAGACGATCTACTTACTTATCTAGTTCCAGATACAAGAAATCTTTTTGTTGCTGCCTCTAGATGTATAGTTAATGTATATCTATATAATATTTTTACAAAGTGGTATATAATAAGCATGTGTATATAATAAAATGCCTGCAGCCATACCACTGTGGTGTCTGATCCCATCAGATCGCAGAAGCTAAGCAGGGTCGGACCTGGTTAGTACTTGGATGGGAGACCACTTGGGAACACCAGGTGCTGTAGGCTTGGGAGAAGGACCTGGCCATCCACTCCCAAAAAACAATCAGCCATTGAAAACCCTATGAATAGGAGAGAAGCACAGACAACAGTGTTTTCGTCTGTTGTACTTAGAGTCGCTGAGTCGGACACTAACTCCACGGCACCTAACAACAACAACATACAATAAAATAAACATGCACATTGCATAGCCATGAACACACATACAACTTTCAAACAATAGTGAAGCCTCTAATAAAAAAAATTTCATCTACTTTAGGGATAGTCATTGGACATAACCTCGTAAGACTACATATTTCACTATGTATTTCTAATTAACCAGTGATGCAAATGATAGAGGTTCACAGGAATGCTCATTTTAATGTTTCAAACATGTAACTGCATGTAAATTCTTATTAGTCTATAGAAACATGAGTAATGATTTTAATACAAAATACCAATTAAGCAGTTGCAATAGACTAATCACTAATTCTGAAATGATTCTCACAAAACCATACCTGCTTAGGGTTAGCCCCCAAAGCATGTATTAACTATGAGTAGCAGTGAATATGAGAATTGTGTTTACTTAAAATTTCCTCCTTCTTTTTATTAATACATTTATTAATATGTAAAGTCCAATCACAAATAATAATAAATAAATTCACAAATTAAAAATAAATCCAAGCCCATTTTAAAACAGGATCTTCTATGTTCTTTGAATCACCTAGGCAGCAAACTTAAGAATGAATGTGCATGAGTTCTACTGGATATTAGTGCTAATTATTAATATGTACTTATAATGATGCTCTTTCATCTAAATTCTTCAAAGAGCTCTTAAAGCATTAATTGGTTATTTCTTATAATATCTGAGAGACAGACTGGTAGAAAGTTATTATTATCCTTATTTTATAGCCAGAGAAACTAGGGCATAGAAAGGTTAAGTGACTTTGCTAGGGTCACATGATGAACTAATAAAAAAAGTTATTCAAATTAATTGTTCTTATTTCCAGTTCATTGTATTATCCATTATATGGTTGCTTAATACACCTAAATGTATTTCTATCCTAGGAATACTGAGAATAATGTATTTAATCTAAAAACTAAATGGAAGTGAATGGGTTTCTTACTTTGTTCAAAAATGCTGCTTTACAGGAATATAGAGTAAAAACTAATAATTAGTCTTTGGTTTGCTGCTGTAGCTATTATTTATAGGGCTCTTGTGATTTGTGGCTTTCTGAAGCTTCTGCTCAAACGAACTGTTCTATTTCTGACTACACTATGCTAGGTTAGCAATAGCTGTGAACCACCAGTCAGCAGCTGAGACAGTCTGACTAATGAATTTGAGGTTGACTTTCATAGTGTTCCTATTGCTCACTCTTGAAGTCATCCTCCTAGTTCTCCATTCAGTAGGTATTTGTGTGGCCTATCAACCTCAATCCTTGGTCTGTGGGTAGTTAAAGCCATGGTCAGTGATTAAAAAATTAAATATCAACACAGATAACATTTCCTGTGAGCCTATGCTAATGTTGTAATGTGCTATTGAGTTGGGTCCAACTCATAGTGACCCTATGTACAACAGAACAAAATACTCTGATTCTGTGCCAAGCACATGATCTTTTTTATGTTTAAGCCCATTTTTGCAGATATTGTCAATCTATCTAGTTGATCATCTTCCTTTTTGTTGTTGTTGTTATTGACATGCCACTCTCCCAAACATGATGTCCTCCAGGGATTGGTCCCTCCTGACATGTCCAAAATACATAAGATGCAGCTTAGCCATCCTTGCTTAGGAGCACTCTGGTCGCACTTCTTCAAGGACAGATCTATTGGTTCTTTTGGCAGTCCATGGTGTATTCAATACTTATCTCTGGCACCATAATTCAAAAACATCAATTCTTCTTCTGTCGCCCTTATTAGATGTCCAGCTTTCACAACCATATGATGCTATACTAGTTAGCAATGTCCTATTCAGTTTCTAGTACACCTAATTTTCATGGTGCTTAGATCATGATGCACTAGAATGTTGTTCTATGAGTAGTGAATGGGCATGTATAGCCACATATTTCTTTTTTAATGTAGTCTTTCAGAAACTCCCAAGTAAAGACGGGGGAAACAAGTGGTTCCGAAAGCGTGATTAATGAAGCCAGACTGCAGAGCTCTGAACCCTTAATACCCTTAATACAACTGCCACTTAACAGTTTTTACTCCAAACTCAGGAAGCCCCTCTCCCCAATCTATATTCTTTCTTACCTCATTTGAAATACATCTTCAGCCTGCCCCTCACCCTAAGCAAAACAAGCATAGCTATTGCTACTTCCATTCTCTTACCCACCAGTTGCCTCAGCAATCAATTCTCTGGTCTCAGGATTTTGGATGCTCACTGAAACTCATAAAGGGTTCTTAACCTCTCTTCACTTCCGCAATAGCTCCGCTCCTGGACTTTTAGGCTGCCCTGCTCCTGTCATTTCCTTGTCCCCAACTAGTCTGTCCTCCACCAGACAAAAAGAATAACTTAAATTGTAAATCTGTTCACGGTCATTCCTTTCATCACTTCACTAGGGGACGGAAGGTAGTTCATGACTTGGGTCCTGTTTGTGCAGCCTCCTATTTTTCAGCAACCTAGTCTTGAACTTTAAAACTTGTAATTACTACTCGATGTTCTCAAGGCACACAACTTGTCCCAGGGCTGCACGTCCGGTTTGGATCCGGATTTGCCACCTATTTTTATGCTAGAAAAATGCCTATTTATCTTTAAAATTCTAACCTACAGCTAGTGAAGCCATCCCCTCTCCCCGCTGTACATACTTTGAACACGATTTGCCTTCCTGCCCGTTGGCCCACCTGACTGGCCTTCCCTGCACGGGCAATGCCACGTGCGAGGCAGGCACTCACCCCGGGGTGGGGGAGACAAAATAAGTCCGGAGGTGAGACTCCGAGGAGCTGACGCACGTTGGGCAAACCATCCATCGCGAACCTGCGAAACGGTTCACGTAGAACCACCGACTTAGCTACACTACTTCTAAATGAAGATCCAAATTCGCGCCGCGGGGCCGCAGGGAGTAGGAGGCCAGGCGGATATCTAGTCCTCCAGCTGGGGCGGCTGCTCCACTCTCGGCAATGCGGGCTGCGCCGCCCGGGGAGCAAGATGGCGCCTCCCATTCCTGGTCCCCAGAGGGGCGCCGGGACAAGGGAGCCTCCGCCGGCCAGCGGGGGAAGGCTCGGCCTTGCCAGGGGCGGAAAGCCAGGGCAGGGCGGGCCGAACACTCTGGGGCGGAGACGGCCGGTGGGCTCCCCAACGCCATTGTCCCATACCAGGGCCCGCACCCCCGCTACCGCGCCAGCAGACAGGAAGTGCCTTACCCGCCGGCCCGCCCTTCTCCCCACGCCCCGGAAGTGATCTGCGGCGGCTGCTGCAGAGCGGCCCGGAGGAGGGTGGGTCTCCCCAGAGTGGGGCGCCGGAATCCTCCTCTCGCCGCCAGGCTCCGCGCCGCCGCCCGTCGGATTCCTCCTCCTGCCGCTCCCGGCGCGGGGCCTCGCGGGCGACGAGAGCCAAGCACCATCCGGCCAGAGCCAGCGGAGCCCGCGCGGCGGCGGACTGGCTCGCGGTGCAGGTGAGTAGTGCCCGCCTGGGCCGCTCCGGGAGGGGCTGGGGCCGCCGTGGCGGCGCGGGGGTGTGTCCGGGCGGCGGCCGGCCGGAGCCGGGCGCGGCTGCGGGCTGCCGAGATTGCACTGCTTGCGTTCTACCTGGGAACGAGCTGCGGGACGAGCCCAGCTAGAATCTGGGGCGCCGTATTCTCCACTGGCGGGCAAGGGCGCCCCGAGAGCGGGCGGCTTCGCCGAGGGCCCGCCGTCTGCAGCCCCGGCGAGGTGGCTTCGTCGGAAGGTCACCCAGCATCCCCAGTCCGCGGCTCTGAGGTCCGCGCCCGGGCGGTGCCTGCTACCTGGGGACTCGCCGCCGCCGCAGTCCTGCGCCTCTCTCCCCCCTCCTCCTTCCTTTCTTTCTTCTGCCTGGTACCCGAGCACCAGCTTTTTAAGCATCTCCCGCACGATTTGGGGAAGGAATGGCTTTCCAGACTGAAGTCATTAGACGCTCGGCGCCCCGGTGAATAGCTGGCCTTGGGCTCTGCCACAGGTTTTGCCTCTGAAGCAAGCAGGGGGACGTAGGTATTTGGGGTGAATGGTTGTCTCTTCCGTGTTCGTTCCGGAAAGATTTCCAGAGAGAGAGAGACCGGTGGGCTTCAGTCTGGGTATCTGTGTATAAGTGACGGGCATGACGGCGCACTTAGCTGCTTTAGGGGGAATTAGGGAGTTAGCTGGCCTTTGCTTGGAAACCCGAGTGTGCAGACTTGCGAGAGAGCTCATCCAGGTGTCACTGAGGTAGTGTGAGAACTCTAGTGCCACGCCCTGCCTACCAAGCTAAAAAGCACTAATTTGTTATGTGTGGGAAAACATTTTTAAATCATGTCGTATAAGTTAATTCTTTTCCTGGAAATAAATTACAATTTTAATCATGTTGCAGAAATCGGATAACAAATTTCATTAGTTAACTCTCACGGTAGAAGGCATTCGCTTTAGCTTATGTTTACTAATATCTTGTTAGCTTATGGTTTTTCTGTCTCTGTTAATTCAATATTATTATTAAGTGACATTTAAAACATTGCTTTCAGATCTTGAATTGTTCGGGCAGGAGCCATGACTTTCTCATGCCTGTATTTTTATGCGGTGTACCTAGAACATAGAAGCTTTCGCATGTTTCTTCTCTGAATGAATGAATGTGTGGGTCCTCTCACAGTCGCCTTCCAGAAGTAATTTATTTTTGTTGGACTACAGTTTTTGCTTGGGTTTTTTTGTTCGTTTGTTTGTTTCAGGTTCTTGGCACATACACATTTTGCTTTGACTTCCTGTCTTAAACATGGTCAAAGAACAATTCAAGAATTCTTTGCCTTTTCAATTCTCTGTGCTCCCCAAAAGGTTAAGATATTCGGGGGACTGTGGTGGGTCAATATAGTAACTTGTATTCTAGTGTTCAGTGTTACTCTAGTGTTCAGCTATTTGAGCATATCCAGGGTCAGCATGAAGAGATTTCCTGGTCAAAGGCAGGAAGTTTCTTTGGAGTTGAAACAATGCCCAATCTTTATCACAAAGAGGAAATTGGGAGTTAATATGTTTGGAAAACATGATGCATCACAAAATTGCTTATAGTGCCTCATTCTTCCTATGGCCACATGAAATCCTCTGACATCCTGCTGTGACCTTGGCATGATTTACCGATAGGTGCCTTCACATTCCTGTTCTAAGATCCAGATGCTGCTCTCGAGTGTGTCTGCGGAGTGTGCAGTCATCTGTGTCATTTATTTTGAAGCAATGCTTCATTACAACACTTTTTTTCCAAGGCTTTTTTTTTTTGAGGGGGGAAGGCTAATTATAGGAAAGAATCTTGTTTACCATTTGTGAGGGAATATTTTCATCTGTAGATAATTGAACTATTTTCACTTTGAGGGATTCAAATAATAATAAAGTACTGATGTCTTCTTTCCTCTTCCACTATGTGGTGGTGGTTCTGCAGTGGTTTTCCCAGCTCAGTGTATATGGAATATAAATAAATGCACCAGTATCACTCGTATCTATCAGTATAATATGCACTTGTATTTTTTCGTAGATGAGGGGCAGGGACAATTGCTTTTCAGATACTCGTATAAGAAGCTCAGAGTGTTAATGAGGGAAGAGATTATGATTTTGAGAAGGTAGGAAACAGTTAATGATTTTCATTGTCCAATAAAATGTTTTAATTTTTAGACTGAGATGAGGGAAGCCTGCAACATTACTACTGAATAGAGGGTGGATTTCCCTTCCTTAATTGAACAATTCTCTTTGTAATAATTCTCATGTATTGATTGCCTGCCAAGCACTTTGATAAGAGCTTTACTTATATTATTTCTGATCTCCATGATACCTCTGCAGGATGGGTAGTTTTCCCCCATACTTTATGAAGGCTAAGTGAAGTTATTTACCAGAGGCTTAGCCCCCTAGCTAGTGTGTAGTACAGCCTGGATTTGAAAGTACAGTAACAATTTCTGAAACCACTGAGAATTGCAGTTCATCCTAAAAGGCGGAGGAGGAAATGGTAGTTGTGATTGAGTTGTGCTTCAGGAAAGTGAACACACTGATCTTAACACTCTTGGCCATCAGATGTGGCTTGGGTCAGCAGTAGCTCTGGCCAAGGGTCCTCAAGAAGCAGCTGCTGTCCTCTATATCCCCAGTGTGCCTACAAATACAGTGCTGTGTCCACACATACACGCAGTGTGGGCCATGATGAAAAATGGTTGGGATATTTTTCTTACAGATGTTCTGGTAGCATATTAGGAACTCTGCTCTGGTGTTTCAATTACTGCTTTTTACCTCTGAAGTACCTGAATGGTCCCTCTTTGAGAGAAGTACCATAAACCTATTCATTGGCACCTGTTCTTGAAATCAATGTTCTCTAATTGTTCCTTCCATTAATGGAGATGGAGAGGGAGATGTTACAGGATAGTAAGAAGAATGTTTTTATTTGAGAGAGAGAGGTGGGGGGGAGGGATGGATGTGCTAAGTCTGTTTTTACACTGGAGGTGTAAGTGTTGCAGAATTCTTGTTAAGGGTCTAATTGCTATTTGTTGCGAATAAAATTTGCTTCACTCTTTCCAATCCTGTGCCTTTTTAAAAAGTGCATCTTCAAATGGTTTTAATCTGAAGGATGTGTTCACCTCTTGGTTTGAAAGAAAAAAGAAAAAAGTCACTCTGTACAAAATAGCTCATTCTGTAGCCCCTATAAGTAAATTATTCTTTGTTTTTTTTTTTTAGCTCTTCTTTGTGTGTGTGTGGTTTTTAGAGGTTAAACCCAGGGCCTTGAACATGCTTTTGCAAGTGCTCTGCCACTAGCCTGCACCCTAGCCCTTTCTTTATTTTGAGTCAGGGTCTCACTAAGTTATGCAGGCTGCCTCTGGCCCCCATCTTGCAATCCACCGGCCTCAGCCTCATGAGTGGCAGGAATGACAGGCACATGCTGCACCCGGTTTCTTTAGTTCTTAAACACCTTTCTTACTACATGATTGAATTTAAAAGGGTTTTGTTAACATATAGGAAAAATCAAACCAAAGCTCTCTGAATTTTTAAAAGCTGAGTAAATTTTAAGAGTTTGTATCTTTGATTTAATTATACATGAAAGTAAAGATTTATTTTCTTTAAGTAAGGAGAATAGTCTGTACAATCCCCCCAAAAGCAGACTTCCATAAAATATTATGTTACTTAAAGGGCTTCACAGCTGATGTCCTATATTAGATGCAGTAGTCAAAATACTTGACACACAAAATTCTTTTAAAATCTGGGATCTAGTTTTATTGCTGAACTCACTTTCGAAACTAAGTGCCAAGGTTTGACAATGTCATCATAAGCAGTAAAACACGAGATTATGGAATGATTATGACTCCCCAATGCATTATGAAGATGGGACATATCTCTCTTTTCCACAGAGATAATGATTGTGGACATGTAAGCCACAGAATCTCTGTTTTTGTTTTATGTAGTCCAGTAGCTAGCATAGCTACATTGAGTTGGAAGGGTTTTAGTACAACCACTCTATCTAGATTTATTCTGGATCACTGTAACTGCCTTCTAGCCCATGGTTGGCCTCTCTCTAAGCTTTTCCTCACACTTAAAACAACCATGGTACTCCCCTGGTTGAAATCCTTTTGTGGCTCCTTTTTGGTTATTAATGAAATTCAAACTCCTTTTGTCCATGATCTCATATATAAGCCTTTTGTATGTACTCTTTATGGGCTGGGATTTAGCTCAGCGGGTAGAGCGCTGCTCTGCAGTCTCTGAGGCCCCGAGTTCAATTCCCAGCACCGCAAAAATGGGAGAAGGCAATCCCAAAGCACTCAGCCATTGAAAACCCTATGAGGGTCTCTATGAGTTGGATACCGACTCTACGGCACCTAACAACAACAACATGTACTCTTTACCTAACTAACACACTAGCCTCATCTCTCTTCTTTCATAATACTCACTTCCAGATACTGGAATGCTGGTGATTGTTTGCTGATTCTCCCATTTTCTCTTCCTGGAATTCTAGCCATGCCTCATTTCCTCAATCTATTATATTCCTACTGGTCCTTCAGATTCAGTTTAGAATATGCTTTTCCAAAAATTATATCTAGATTAGCTTCTTCCTCTTGACTCCATCTCTTGGGGGGAGATGGAAATCTTCAAGACTGGACTATCAATAGTCAGGAGTGGCCACCCCTGTAATCCTACCACTTGGGAGGCTGAGGCAGGAAGATCTTGACTTTGAGGCCATCCTGGGCTACATAGTGAGATCCCCATCTCAACCCCCCCTAAATTTTTTTTTTAAAAGGAAAGAAAGGGCTAGTTGCTTCTGTTCTGTGCTGCCATGACATCTATTCTAGTACTTACTACACTATGATGGAGAATATATTCACTAGCTTATTGCAAATTTTGTTGACCTTAATCCTTAATAACCTTATAAACACAGACACACGCCCACTCGCTTCTTTCTGCTCTCAAAGACCTTCACAGGCTCTTACTGGAAGTTTGTAAACTTTCTCAGTACATGGCACTCTTAACTGTATCAGTAATATTTTTCATAGTATCCCTAGGTCAAAAGAAACGTCTAGAAGTTTTTTAAGTAGCTAGGTCCAAACGATGTCTTTTGTTTCCTAATAACTTAGTAATCATTTGAAAAAATAATACATATGAACTAAAACAATTTTCTTAAATTGTGTAGTACTTCACTGCATTACCATGATTTTTTTCAACCAGTGTCCTATTTGAACTCTTAATTTCCAGTATTTTGTGGTTACAAATGATGTTACAATGAAAAACTTTGCATATATATGTACAAAGATATATATATATATTTTTTTTGAATTGTTGGGAGTATATCTTCAGGATAAATGTGTATGTAGATTTGTTAGATAGTGCCCTTTGGGGTTGGTACTATTTGCATTCCTACAAGTTGTTCCTGATAGCCTCATCTGTGGAGTATACTGTCAGCTTTTAAATTTTTGCCAATCTAATGGATAAGGAGTGATCTCTGTAGTTTTCTGTTGCTGTTTGTTGTTTTTGTTTTGTTTTGTTTTGTTTTGTTTTGAGATAGGGTCTCACTGTGTATCCCAGGCTGGTCTTGAACTCTCTGTTCTCCTGTCTCAGCCTCCCAAGTGCTGGGATTACAGGCCTATGCTTCATGCCCAGCTCCCAATATAGTTTTCATTTGTATTTCTCTTATTACAAGTGAATTGAACATTTAAAAATATGCTTAAGGGCCACTTAACCATTTCTCTTTATTAATATTCATTTTATTTGCCTGCTTTCCATAAGTTTTTTGGTCTTTTTTTCCCCTCTCAGCTTTTCATACTTCTTTATATTTAGGAATATTGTCTATTTAAGTTTGGCATATGTTGTAAATATTTTGTCTAGTTCTTCTGCTATTGCTTATGCTGTATTTGCCATGCATAAGTTTGTTTTGTATAGTCAAATATATTAACCTTTAGTTTATTTCATATGGAGTTCAAGTCATAGAAATTCTCTCCCCTCAGGTTGTAGAGGAATTCACACATGCTTTTTTATAATATGTAGTTTCATTTTCCACATTTAATCTCATATGATGTATTTCTATATATGATGTTAACAGTGGATCTAATTTACCATTTTCCCAATGGCTGGCTTGTTATCCCAATGGTGTTTACATTAAAAAAAAAAATACTTGCCCCATTTGACATATACTATATCCAGTTGGGTGTATTTTGTTCTGTTGGATTGTTTGACCATTAATGTACCAGCATCACACCGTTCAAATCATAGAGGCTGTGTATGAAGTTTCACTATGTAGAGGCTTGGTAGTATATTATAGTATGTTACCTGGTAGGGGTAGTCACCATTATAGCCCTTCCCCTTCAGTGCTTTCCTTGCTGTGCCTGCATATTTTATTTTTCCATATACATTTCAGTGATTGCTGTTCTCCACTGACTCTTTGAGAGACCTAATGGAGATGGAGATAGATGGAATGAGAGGCAGTCAAGGTTGACTTTCTTAGTGGGGAGTAGCAAAATATAGTGATAAGGGAAGGATTTCTCCAGTTTCCAACTTCCTACAGCAGCCCCGTGCTTTCCTCCTGCTTCGTGCTCTTCTGAACTTCATTATGGTCTTCTCCCAGCCAATCATGGGTGCTATAAGGTGGCCTTCCCCTTCTAGGGATTTAGTTTGAAGTGGTTTCTGTGCTTTGTATCGACATGATTCTGTCTTGGGCCTTGGTCCTCTACCTCATGTCACAAGGCAGGTTTGTGATTAGGTAGGTTTATCTGGGGTGGCCTGGAAGACACAGGTGTTAGCCCTTCATCCTGCACACTCTGTCCACATGGCAGTGGTGGGCACACACCAGTGCTCAGCCTCAGTGCTAGAAAGTGTTTTTATTTCACTGCCATCTAATTCACGCAGAAAGTTCAAGTAGCATATTTTCTGTAAAGTTTTATAATTTCAAGATAATCTAGGTCCACATTTGGACTCTCAGTCCATGTCCCATTGTCTGCCTCTGTTCATTAATTTCTTGGTCCTTAGGCCATGGAACGCATCCCTAAGAGCTTTCTGTTGCACTCAGTCTGTGGCCTGTTGTCAGTCTTTGCAGTTGCTGCCTAGAAGTGCTGGCAGGTGGGTGTTTACTCATCTCTTCTTGCTATGGGCTGGTGAGTCGTCACATATCAGGTAACTGCTCCTGGCCCATGGCCAGTTGACCATCCCCCTCATCCTATGCCTTTTTCTCCTTGTGTCTTGTTGCTTCAATGGCATGAAATTGTGACCTGGGGTTGTGATTGGGGTTTGGGGGACGCCCTGCCTTGGAGATCCTCAGATGTCACCTTCTGGTGTATACTGCCGTCCTGATACAGGGCTTGGAGAGTGATCTTTTCTGTTTCTGTTTCTCCCTCTCCTCTGCTTTTTAGTCTGAGGGAAATCTCTCTTCTCTCATCCATCATTCTTTCCTTCTTCCTTTCCTTTCCCTTTTTTCTTTCTTCAGTACTAGGGATCTGAACCCAGGGCCTTGCACATACTTTGCAAGTGTTCTACCACTAAGCTGCACCCCCCTGTTTTTATTTTTTTAATTTTGAGACAGAGCCTTGATAAATTATGCAGGCTGCTTCTGTCCTTGAACTTTTGATCCTTCTGTCTCTGCTGCCCAAGTCACTGAGATTACAGATTTGCATCACTGTGCGTAGCTCCTGTTCCCTGTCCGTTTCTCTTTCTTTTTCTCTTTCCCTTCCCTTTCCTTTTTTGGTTTTTTGATACAGGGTCTCTGTGTATTACAAGCTGGCCTTGAACTCACTGTATAGCCCAGGCTGGCCTCATACAACCCTCTTGCTAGGGTCTCCTCAGTGCTAGGTTGACAGCCATGTGCCACCACGCCCAGCTCCTGTCATTCTTGCCTAAAACAAGTCTGTGAGAGAAAATCTCCATCTTCTGAGGCTTTGGATTTCTGGGGTGCCAACACTAATCACTTCATGGCTGGCTGACTGGTAACTTTCCCACTGCCCTTCTAGTCTCCAAGTCTCCCGATTTCTCCTGTCTGCATATTACAACTACAATAATCCTCTGTGCTTTTATTTCATTTATTCTTGTTGATTTTAGTAGCTTTCTTGGTCCCTGAAAATAAAATAAAACTTGATCATTTGTTCTGCTTGTCTTTTCTTATCCTTTGCTTTGGTTCATTTATAAAAACCAGTCCTGTCTTTGTTTTAAACTTATATGCCCTTAATACTATGGAGCCCATCCCTAGAAGTTCTACACAGCTCCGTCCATCTTTGCTGCCCAGGTGTGCTGGCAGGTGAGATATTTAGTAATTTCTTTTTCACCCAAGGTTGATAAGACATAACTGGTTATAAATGTTTGAACTTTTGGTATGGTCATTGGTCACTTCTTTTTCTGTGAGTTGTCTTTTTATGTCCTGTGCATTTTTCTCCTTGATGAAACGGTTAATTCTTCTAAGAACAGATTTATTGCGATGTAATTCATATTCTATATAATTTACCTTTTGAAAATTGTACAATTCAGTGGTTTTATTTTTGGTTTTAGGTTATGTTTTTGTTTTGTTTTTGATACTTTGGTTTGAACCCTGGGCCTCACACATACTTTGCAAGTGCTCTACCTTTGGGCCATTTTTAAATTTTTTATCTTGGGAGGGTTTCACTAAGTTATTCAGGCTGCCTCTGGCCTTGAGGACTGGGATTTAGCTCAGTTGGTAGAACGCTGTGCTGCAGTCTCTGAGGTCCCGAGTTCCATTCCCGGCACCCCAAAAATGGGAGAAGGCAATCTACTCCCAAGGCAGTCCCGAAACTGTCAGCCATTGAAAACCCTATGAGGGTCACTATGAGTCAGATACCTACCCTACAGCACCTAAGAACAATAACAACTGGCCTTGAACCTATGATTCTCCTGCCTCCACCTCCTGAGTTGTTTGGATTACAGAGCCATCACGCATGGCTAATTCAGTGTTTTTTAGTATAGACACAGAGTTGTACAACCATTGCCACCATCTACATCCAGCCACCATCTACACTTTCATTACTTCTAAACATTTAGAAGGGCTTACTCATTAGCCATCAGTTTAGACTTTTTCTGCCCCTCAGCCCTTGGCAACTACTAATCATTCTATCTCTGTAAATTTATCTATTCTAGACATGTGGTTGATGTTGTTGTTAGATGCCATCAAGTTGGATCTGACTCATAGTGACCCTTTGTGCAACAGAACACAACATTACTTAGCACTGTGCCATGCACACAGTCTTTTTATGTGTGAGCTCAGTATTGCAGTCACTATGTTCCTTCTCATTTTGAGTTGTGCCACATCAGCAAAAGGCGGTCCCAGGGGCTTTACTCCATCCCTGTCATTGAGGTTGACTCTAAGGAGGCAACTCTACTCCAGTCATTTCTTGAATGCCTTCCAGCCTGGAGGGCTCATTTTCTGGCCCTGTATTTGACAGTCATTCTCTGCTATTCATAGGGTTTTCAAAGGCTAATTGTTGCAAGAGTAGGCTACTGGGTCCTTCTCCCTTAGTCAGGAAGCTCTGCTGAAACCTCTCTGCCATGAGTGGCCCTACTGTTATCTGAAATACCAGTGGCATAGCTTTCAGCATCACAGCAACATTCAAGCCCCCACAGCATGGCAAGCTGACAGACATGTGGGGGTCTGAACATGTTGTTGTTGTTGTTGTTATGTGCCCTCAAGTTGCGTCCAACTCATAGTGACCCTTGTAGAGTTTTTCAGTGGCTGATTTTTTCAGGATTGCCTTGGGAGTGGATTTCCACGTCCTTCTCCCATTTGAACGGTTTTAGGATTCCATAAATGGAGTCATACAATATGTGGTCTTTTGTGTCTTACTATTTTGCTGTAACATTACTTATGAGGTTCATCCACATTATAGTATGTATATACATCACACTTTTTATGGCTGAATAATGTTCTATTATATAGATATGCCTCATTTTGTTTATCCACTCATTAGGTGATATACTAATTTGAGTACTTGCACTTTTTGGCTTATATTGAATAATGTTGTTCTGGTCATCTATGTACATAATTAGGCACAGACACGTATTTTCATTTTTCTTAGATATATACCTAGGAATGGAATTGCTGGACCATATTATAACTCTGTCGAAGTGTGTGTGTGTGTGTGTGTGTGTGTGTGTGTGTGTGTGTGTGTGTGTTGCTGAAGATCCAATCTTGGGCCTCCCACATGCTAGGCAAGTACTCTAACACTGTGCCACATCACCAGCCCTATGTGTAACATTTTGAGGAATTGCCAAAGTTTGTTTAGTTTGATTTGGTTTGGGTTTTTTTGTTGTTATTGTTTGTTTGTTTGTTTTTGTTGTTGTTGTTTGGCAGTGCTAGGGATCAAACCCAGAGCCTTGTGCATGCTGGGCAAGCACTCTACCACTGAGCTACATCTCCAGCCCCCAAACTGTCATAGCAACTATACCATTTGGTGAAGATGTGGGAAAACTAGTAGTATGTGAATGTTCCCAGTTTTTTTTCACATTTTCATCAATTCTTGTTATTGTCTGTCTTTTTTATTATAGCCATTCAAGAGGGCATGATTTCTATCTTCCTTCATCTTCTAGATAGTGTACTTTGTCTAAGCTATTCTGTGTGTATGATATAATCTATATCTTAGCATATCATGCCTTTTTCTTCTTAGATATCTTATTTTGAGGTCCAGTTCTAAGAATGCTTTATTACAAAAACTGTGTGTGTGACTTTTTTAAACTTGTAAGTGAACTTTCTTTTTAGTTCATTAACAGGATTTCTGTTTTTCTGTGAGCATTTTTGATGAATTTCAAACTATGGAAACTTTAAATTGTTAAAATATACTATTAGAAATTGTAGGATACCAAGTAACAAGACAAAATATCTAAGAATAATGATGGGAAGTTATTCATGAGTACTGATAATGTCTTTAAGTGGATTATTAGTGTAAGGTTGACTACAAAATTGAGGAGCTCCAATATAACCAGAGTAACCAAAAATGATACTAGATTTCATCCTATGTACATCCTAGTACATGACTGAAAAATTTTTAGTGGAAACTTTGTACTTTTGTTTACATTTTGTTGTTTGTTTGTTGTGTATCTATCTCCCTGTGTAGTCCAGGCTGGCTTTGAGCTTGTGATTCTCTTACTTCAGCCTCTTGAAGTGCTGGGATTACATGTATGTATCACCATTCCCCACCCCCACCCCCACCTATATCTCTTGATTTACATAAAAATCAAATGAGAAGCCAGGTGTGGTGGCTCACTTCAGTAATCCCAACTCTTGGGAGGTTCAGGCTAGAGGATCATGAGTTCAAGGACAACTGGGCTCCATAGTGAGACATTGTGTCAAAAAACATTTAAAAAGAGAGAGTGGTGTGGGGAGAGGGGAGGGAAGGAGAGGAGAGATGGTATGGGTATTCTTCCAGATAGGAAAATGTACTGACCTTCAGTCAACAATTTTTTTGGGGGGGAAGGGGTCGTACTTAAAGATTTCAGCATCAATAACTATGTTGTTTTGTCATAATTTTTTCTGGTTCATTCGTGTCATAGCATGTGTTAGTAGTTCTTTCCTTTTTATTGCTGAGATGTATTCTGTCCTGTGGATGTACCATATTTTGTCTATCCGTTCACTAAATTGGTGGACATTTGGATTATTTCCATTTTTTTGTTGTGAGTGATGCTACCAATGAACATTCATGTTAAAGTCCTTGTGTGAGCATGTTTTCCTTTCTCATGGTATAGTCCTAAGACTATAATTGTTGGGTTCTGTGGTACCTTTATATTTAACTTTTTAAGAAGCAGCCAAACTGTTTTCCCAGTTGTCTGTACATTATTTTCTGTTCCCACCAGCCATGTTTAAGGGCTCTTGTTTCTTAACACCTTTTCCAGTTGTTGTTGTTGTTGTTGTTAGGTGCCGTCGAGTCGGTATCCGACTCATAGCGACCCTCATAGGGTTTTCAATGGCTGAGTACTTCGGGATTGCTTTGGGAGTGGATTGCCAGGCCCTTCTCCCATTTTTGTGGTGCTGGGAATTGAACTCCGGGCCTCAGAGACTGCAGCGCAGCGCTCTACCCACTGAGCTAAATCCCAGCCCCTTCCAGTTGTTAGTGTAGTCTATTTTTATTGTTTTATATTATAACCATTCTGTTGTTGTTGTTGTTGTTGTTAGGTGCTGTCGAGTCAGTATCCGACTCATAGCGACCCTCTGTACAACAGGGGAAACACTATTGTCAGTGCTTCTCTGCTGTGCATAGGGTTTTCAATGGCAGATTGATTTTTGGGAGGGGGTTGCCAGGTCCTTCTCCCAAGCCTACAGCTTCTGGTGTTCCCAGGCAGTCTCCCATCCAGGTACTAACCAGGCCCAACCCTGCTTAGCTTCCGA
>VMDO01013345.1:0-47069 GCA_007922755.1 Pedetes capensis
TTGAATTAACTCTCGTGTATATTGAGAGATGCGGATCCACTTTCATTTTTCTGCATGTGGATGACCATGTTTCCCAGCACCATTTGTTGAAGAGGCTGTCCTTTTTCCAGTTTACTTGCTTTGCTCCTTTGTCAAAAATAAGGTGGCTATAGGTGTGTTGAGGTATATTTGGGTCTTCTATTCTGCTCCAGATGTCTTCAGGCCTATTTTTGAGGCACCGATCATTGATTTATGGTCCTCCATTACTCCCTCTCAAATTCTAATCATCTTAACATCTTAAATATTTTTTGTAATTATATCAACTTCCCTCTCCTTGACAGGTGGCTGGTGCCCTGTAACTGTGGATTACCACTATAGTTATGGGCAATTATGTTGAAGGAATTGAGGGTAGAAAGATTAACTTGGATCAAAATCCATAATATATGACATTTGCAAAATGCTCTGGTACTTCAAGAATGACATTTTATTTATTAAAATAATAAAAGGAGTAATTTCTGAAATAACTTCAGCATCATGCAATTCTTAATTTTATATTTCTATTTGAGATATCTTCCCCTAAATACAGACAATTCTATCCACTATCTAGTAAACACCTCCACTTAGATATTTAAAGGTTTTCTTAAAATTAAAAGCCTGACTGTAATAAAAAGAACAAAAAAGAAAAGAGCACCATGGTTCAGGTGTAAAATCCCAGCCACTCTGGAGGCTGAGGCAGGAGGATCTTGAGTTTAAGGCCAAAGGCACACTGCAAAACTTGTTCAAACTCTTTCTCAAAATTAAATAAATAAATAAATAAAGTGCTAAGGGTCTAGCTCAAGGGTAGAGCAGTTGCCTAGCATGCCTGAGGGCCTGAGTTTAATCCCTAAGTACTGAAAAACAAAAAAACAACTTCTGAACTGAATTTCTGTCCCCCATAACTGCTCTTCTGAGTTTTCCCCTTATCAGTAAATAACAACTCATCTTTTCTGGTGTTCAGGACAACAATTACTGAAATTATCATGATTTGTGTATCTTTCATGCTCTCCACATCAAGTCTGAAGGCAGATCCTGTTGACTCCACTTTCAAATATGTAAATTAAGAATTCAACTACTTCTCTTGTTTCTGCCATGCATCGCTCATGTAGGATATTGAAGTTCATATTTGCACCTGATGGTCTATTCTCAACCCAGCAAGCAAGACAACCCCTTTCATATGAAGTTAGATTAGGTCATTTTGCTCTAAACACTTGAATGGTTTCTTGGCTCACCCTACCATACCTAATGTCTACCTGACCTGTTCTCCCTTATCACTCTGACCTCTTCTACTATTGTTATTTCCTGCAATCCCTCAGATTTAGTCACACTGAAATTTCTAATGCCCCTTAAACACCCCAGAAATGGCTCTATCTCAGGGCCTCAACACTTGCAGATCTACCTGCCCAGAATATTCTTGTCAAAAACTTGCTTGCTTTGTTCCTTGTTAGGCATAATTAAATTGCATACCATGCTTTATTTTCCCCATAGTCCTTATCACTATTGAGCACACTATTTTTATTTGTTTATTTCTGTGTCCATTGCTAAAATTTCAGCTTCATAAAAGTAGGGATTTTTGTCTAGTTGGTTCTGTTGCCTATTTTTCACACATAAAATATTATCTACTACATAGTAAGTACTTACTGTGTATGTTTAAAGATTATGTGAATGAATGTAGTGAAAATATGAAAGAATTATTTTCTTTTTTATCTAGAACATATCAGAAAAACCTGCAGATTATTTCTTAAAGAGAAGAGTAAAATCAGGCCTAGAGCAGTAGCTCACTCCTGTAATCCCAGCAACTCAGGAGGTAGAGGCAGGAGGATTGCAAGTTGGAGATCAGGGCAGCCTGTATAACTTAACAAGACCATGTCTCAAGCTGAAAAATATAGCCCAGCGTCATGGTGCATGCCTGTAATCCCAGCGACTAGGGAGGCAGAGGCAGGAGGATTTCAAATTAGACCCTGTCTCAAAAAGTAAAAAAATGGGCTGAGGGTGCAGCTCAGTGGTACAGCAATTACAAAGCATGCAAGCACCAGGCCCTGGGTTCAAACCCCAGTACCTCAAAAAATAAATAAATAAATAAATAAATAAATAAATAAATAAATATAAAAAACATAAAAAACATAAAAGGGATTGGGAATACAGCTCAGTGGTTGTCATTGTTGTTGTTGGGTGCTGTTGAGTTGAGTCTGACTCATAGCCACCATATATATAACAGAACAAGTATTCTCCCCGACACTGTGCTGGGCACACAGTCTTTTTTGTTTAAGTCCATTATTACAGCTACTGTGTTAATCTAGTTGAAAGTCTTCCTTTTTTGTGTGGGCCCACCACTCTTAAAAAGTGTGCAAGAGTCCCTGGGTGCAGCTCCCCAGTACTACAAAAGTGATTAATTAATCAATTAATTAATTAAAGTAAAAGAGAATTCTTGACCTTTCACATATTGAAAATTACTGAAACCTTGTGCTGTTGTTATTGTGATAGAAAATTAGAAAGTAAAACATTAGGCTTTAGCAGTAAAATGAAATATAAGTCATAATTATATATGACAAGACTTGCATTGTAAATCAATGGGAAAGCCTTTCTGTTAGATAAATGGCATTAAGACTTCTACCTTCATTTAGCTATCTCAGCAACCATGTGAAGTATTACAGTCATCAATACCAATTTACAGGTAAGAAAACAAAGATACAGAGATGTTAGGCTCTAAAGAAGACAAGACGTGATTGAATCAAGATTTGAACCAAAGTATATCTGAATCCAAAGCTGTGCTTTTAAATTCCAACCCATACTTTAATTTCAGGGAAAAGCTATAGGAATTCCTGCCTCTTTCTGAGAGAGAGAGAGACAGAGAGAGAGAGAGAGAGAGAGACAGAGAGAGAGAGGAACAAAAAAGAAAAAGAATAGTAAATATCTAAAACGATAAAAGTAACAGAAGAATATTTAGGGTAATATCTTTTTAACAATATTTAGTACATAAGGCCTTTCTAGTTATTATATGTTAGCTTGCTTGACCTCCCAAGTAAAAGGCATTTGTTTTAAAGAAATGAGTAGCTGGAAGATACATAGCAAACACTTATTTTCCCTATGATGAAAAATAAAAAACTTTATAAATTGGTTGATAAAAGGATATACAAAGCCAATAGAAAAATAAGAAAAGCAAAGAACAAATAACATTTTCTAATAAATATGTGCAAACACGATCATCTTTTTTTGCACCAAAGAAATGGGAAAAAACAATATTTGATATACTGTTCACTGGCAAGTAGGACATCAAATTAAAGCATGCAATCTTGTTAAGAATGTGGTGACTGTTCAGGAGAATATGAATTGGAGACAGTTTGGGTAAATAGGCTGGTTATGATTACCAAGTTTTGAAATGTCTATTCCCTTTGATTCAGTAAATTTTGTGTCAGTAAATTTCAATTTATTCCCCCCAAGATTATAATTCAGCAGACAAATTTTTTCCAACATTATATATAGGAATATTGTTTTTAATTGTAAAAAAATGGAAACAATGTTCCATGAGCAAAAAGGTAGTTAAATGAATAACAACATATCAACAAAAGTCATTATCAGCTACTAAAAAGGCTGACATTTGTTTCATTGACACGGAAAGTGCCGGTTTTTGACAGAAAGAAAGAAAGAATGAAGGAAAGAAAAAGAAAGAAAGGAAGAAAGGAAGAAAGGAAGAAAGAAAGAAAGAAAGAAAGAAAGGAAGAAAGGAAGGAAGGGAGGGAAAGAAAAGCCATCCAGCCAAACACCGTGGTGTGCATCTGTACTCCCAACTACTCAGGAACCTAGGGCAAAAGAATCACTTGAGTCCAGAAGTTTGGGGCCAGCTTCAACTATAGACATTATAGTGACACTTCATCTAAAAAAAAAAAAAAAAAAGCTGTTCATCTAATATTAGTAGATGCTGTTGTTAGGTGCTATTGAGTCGGGTTCAACCCATGGTGACCCTCATGGGGTTTTCAATGACTGATTATTTCGGGATTACTTTGAGAGTGGATTACCACATCCTTCTGCCATATTAGTAGTGACCACTTAGTTTAGGAATTTTTTGTTTGAGACAGGACCTCACTACACAGCCCAGGGTGGCCTCCATCTCATAAGCTTTCTCCCTCAGGCTCCCAGGTTCTGGCACTTACAGGCATGTGCCACCATACCCAACAATAAGTTTGGGGACTTGTAATGACAACTTTGTGTTTCATACTTTTCTGTATTGATTACTTTTTACATAAATGACATTGCATACAGGATTTAAATCATAATCTCTGACAAAAATTAAAAGAAGTTTTAGATGAGGTAGAGTTTTCTTCTTCAGGATATGTGTTTTCTTTTGGTAACTGGAAACGATGAAAGAAAATTTTATGTAAGAAAATAACTATATTAAAAATAATAGGAACTTCACTAAAAGTGAAGAATAAATATTTTCCTAGAATTTTGTTTTGGAAAATGAATGACTTATGCTAGAGTTCATATATAATAATATATGAGATTTTTATTCTAGTTTTTTGCAGATGATCTTCCCAAAATGACTTCTCAATTTTGTTTCACTTAAGCTTATTAAATGAGTAAAATATATCACTGCAAAACACACCTGTGCACATGCACGCATTAATCTAAGAGAATAAAAATATTAGTCTCCTATCAAAAGCATTCCTAAAAATAAGCAGTTCACTGTATAATTAGCTTTAATCAACAGCCAGTTATTATTAGGTATAAGCCAGATAAATTTCTACACAAAAGAACGACAATAAAATTTATAATCATTAGTTATCAGCCAACTTGCTCAGAATATTTAGTGTTCTGCTGGGCATGGTGGCACACGCCTGTAATCCCAGCGGCTCAGGGAGGCAGAGGCGGAAGGATTGCAAGTTCGAGACCAGAGGCAGTCTGTGTAATTTAGTGAGACCCTGTCTCAAAAAGTAAAAACAATAGGCTGGGGGAGCAGCTCAGTGGTCCAGCACTTGCAAAGCATGCAGGCGCGAGGCCCTGGGTTCAACCCTCAGGACAGCAAAATAAAATAAAATAAAATAAATATAAATAAATAAAAATAGTGTTCTGTTCATGGCAAAAGAAAGATCCTTTTGTTGGTAAGGAAATTAAGCCCATACAAATTAAAATTGTGAGTCTTGCCTTTTCTGTGCCCCTCTTTGCAAAAATGTTCACTGTGTTTATTTAAAAAGTAGTTAAATCTAAAAATCCAGTACATACATTTTAAACTAGCATATTTTAAAATGTTAGTGAGAAATTATATACTTTAAAAAATGTGAACTCAACTGAAATTTAGTTTCTACATAGGTTATCAAATAAAACAAGCTTCAAGTCATTCTGCATTCTAATGGGTTCTCTGACCAAAGTTATAGTTCAAAGTTGCCTTAAGACAATAGCTTCAACTCTACATCATTCTTATAAGTAAAATTAATATCATCCAATTTAACAAGGTACTGAATATTTATAATAAAGGATTGTGAATCAATTTAAAAGTCACTCTGTGTTACATGGATAACATAACAGATATTTTAGTGATAGAGTGCTTTCCCATATCAAATAACCAGCAGAATTAAATCTTGTCCCATGAGAAACAGACCAAATTTAGTGTGAAATTGAACACAACAGTCATGAACAGTAGTTGAAGTTAGTATTGTGATGCCATTGTTCATCATGACAGAAGGTGACAAAAAGAACATTTTTCCCTTCCAAAATTGTTGAACTCCCACCACCAGTTGAAGTAAATAAGTTTTAAACATATGTAAATGGGGAAACTCTTGGTACCAGGAAATCACAAAAATGTCCACTTAATTAACAAGTCTTTACAAAGACATGTTTTGGCAGTATATCAGCACTTGATAAACACAGTTATCAATACTGTCTGGGGTGGATTAAAATGAGTTGGGTTACTCAAACACTCTTTAATTCACTTTTGTTTCCTCCAACAAAAGATACAATTTTTTTTAATTCCCTTAAGTTACCCTTTATGTTTTTATCATTTCTCATTCAAATTTGAAAGATCACCAGCTTACTTTGACACTTTCACTTGATTATTAGAGAATAGAAACCAGGAAAAGATTGAAAGAAAGGAAAGAGGGAAAGGGAAGGAAAGAAAGAACAGTCAAAAAAAGAAATATGTGGAGAGAAGAAGAGGAGAGAAAGATGAAAGAAGAGAAGCATGTAGAAATAATTCATATCACTTCATTTCAGAGAGAAATGAACTGGTTAGAGTCATATTGTAGTAATCACTTCATTAAAAGTTTGGAAACATGCCTCTATATCATTAAAAATTAACAATTTCAAAATAATTAGCAGACACAATTTTGAAATAATACATTTTATATTAAATCAATGTACTTTAGGTTTAGCTTTAAATTAAAAACTTTAACTTCCTTTTTTAACTTGCTACTTGTTTTTCAGTTTTTATAAAATAAATTGTATGTTTATCTGTGTTCTAACCCAAACAAATGCATGAAATTTCCTGTTTTAATATGCATCCACTTTTCCATTCCTCAAAATGATTATACTTTGCAATGAAAATTAGTTCATAGTAATGAAATAGAATTGTTTTTATAATTTGTAATATTACTAGCAGCTATAGACATTCTTAAAGATACATATCAAATGTTTGGTTATTTTAGTAAATTATTCAGCTATTCATTTTTAAATACTTGCATATATATAGGAAATATGTTAAAACACTGGTTCCCAAAATGTTCTTGTGAACAATAGAAGGAAAAACAAAGACTTCATAAAGGAGCCTTTTTAGTATTCATTAAAAATCACTGTTAATTGTTGCTTAAGGAAGAATGCACTCTTAAATGTAAGTTGTAGGAAAATCAAGGACTGCTTCTTTCCACATAAAAATATATATGAGAAAGAAAGAGGGGAGAAGCTTAAGTCTTGGAAATAAGATTTTTGTGTCTTGTGTTTCACAATGTGTAGGAAATTGTCACTGCATTTCCTACTGATTGCCCTCTAGTGGAGACCCTGTAGTCGGCATGTAAAACTGGGTAAGGAACAGTTATTTGCATCAGCAGTCTCAGCCGCTTATCTTTTCAGAACAAGTATTCTCATAAGTAATGCAATATACTCTACAAATTTGTCAAGATTTTTATGGAAGGACAGATTGATCTACTTCTTGTACTATAGTACAATGTAAAATTTGTACTTTTGTAATAATCAGCTGGTCCTGATATACTGTACATTCACTATGCAAATGTTTTAAGATTTTTTTAAAGGTAAGAGCTTCTACATATGGAGTGTTTCTTTCTCTTTTACATAAAGGTTATAAAAATTATTAAAATTATTAAAACCTCTAAATGGAGCTATTATGAAATCTCTAATTAAAAGGTCTAATTTAATACATTTCAATTTTATCCATTATATTAACAAAATAAATCATAATCACTCATTTTTAACATAATGTGTGTTTTTATCATCTACTTGTGTTTGCTTTCCATCTAAAATGAATTTAATAATATTTACTCCTTGACCCTGTGTATAAAGCATTCTGAAAAGTATTATGCCTTGCAATAAGAAATTCTGTTAGATTAAGAGACATCAATAGCCCAGTTAGAAATCTCAGTGCCACATTGTTAGTTCACACAGCATTTGAAATATTCATCACACAGTGCCATTAAATTTCATTATTAGGATCCAGATGAAAAATTAACTTTTTTAGGGATCTTAGTGCTTTAAGAAAAAAAAGTTATGGGGAGATTGATTTTCACCATGACATGTACTGAAAGAAAATGCCAAGAGGACTTTGTCTGAATTTAATAAAAAATACTACCCTAAAGAACTATCAGATGGCCACTACCAAATCCAACTGCACACATTAACATTACTACATTTAACTCTTGCTTACTTATAAGCTTTTGAGGAATTTATTTGGGTGTAAAGTCATTCTCCTATATACCTGGATAAAATTCTACAATAGCAACTTATACAAGAGCAAATCCATGTGTTTGTTTCCTAGTAGTGAGCACTTAGAGAAGTCATTCAAATAGAATGACCAGGAAATATTGCCTGGTTTAAAGTCAGGAGTGGTATGCATTAGGATTGTATCCCTATGCCATACTTCTTTAATCTCTATGCTGACCAAATAATCTGAGAAACTGCACTTAATGAAGAAGAACATAGCATCAAGATTGAAGGAAGATTCATTAGCAATCACATTATGCAGGTCACACAACTTTGCTGAAACTGAAGAGGATTTGAAACATTTATTGATGAAGATCAAAGAACACAGCCTTCAGTATTAATTGTGCCTCTGTATCAGTAAAACAAAAATTCTTACAAGTGGGTCAGTAAGCAACTTCATGATAAAGGGAGAAAAGATTGAGTTTGTCCAAGATTTTACTGTAGTTGGTTCTATAATCACCCATGGAAGCAGCAGTCAAGTATTTGAGAGATACATTGCATTGGAAAAAGCTGTTGCAAAAGACAGTTTTAAAGTGTTGAAAGTAAAGATGCCACATTGAAAAAGAAGGTGCACCTGACTCATGCCATGGTATTTCCAGTTGCATCATACGCTTGAGAAACCTAGGCAGTCAGTAACAGAGACAGGAGAAGAACTGATGCTTTTGAATTATGGTGCTGGAGACAAATACTGAATATTCTATGGACCAAAAGAACCAACAAATCTATCCTAAAATAAATGCAACCAGAGTGCTCCTTGGAAGCAAGGGTGGCTACACTGGGTCTATTCATTTTGGACATGTTGTCGGAAGTGACCAATCTCTGGAGAAGGACATCATCTTTATGAGAATGGTAGATCAGCAGAAGAAAGGAAGACCCTCAACTAGATGGATTGATACAGTGTTTGTGTCAATGGGCTTAAACATAGAAAAGATCATGTGCATGACACAGTGTTGAGTAGTGTCTTACTCTGTTTTACATAGCATGGCTATGATTTGGACCTGACTCTGTGGTAATGATTTGGATCTGTGGTGCCTAACAATAAGGCCTACACAGATGTTCTATTGATCTTTGTACTGTCAATGTGTACCACATTGTTTTTGTTGTTAGGTGCCCTTGAGGCAGTGTTCAACTAACAGCGACCCTGTGTACAATAGGTGAAGCAGTATTGTTAGTATTTCTCTGCTATTCATAGGGTTTTCAAAAGCTGATTGTTTTTTTGACAGTGGGTATCTGGGTACTTCTCCCAAGGCTATAGCACCTGGTGTTCCCAGACTGTCTCCTATCCAAGTACTAAGCAGGTGCCACCCTGCTTAGCTTCCGAGATCTGATGGGAGCAGATGCCACAGTGGTATGGCTGAAGGGGGATGTGTAACACATTAGCCAATAATGTAGTCTTAACAGCTGTTTGTACAATGAAAACGTATACTAACAAATATAGAAGTGGTGAAAATCTTTATTATCACATTAGTTAAAATTACAGGCTAGACTTGCTTATGGCTAAACTATATAAATTCTGAATTTTTCTTCATACACACTTCCTTAACATTTGGCTAAGCATAGTTTCTCTTATCTTTTTCTGAGAAGAATTGCATTGTACTAATTTCTAGCTATAAAAACAGAACTCTCAGTCATCCTCTGAATCAAGAAAAAGTGATATACACTGTGTTAATGCTAAATATGGCAGTGATAGGGCTGGGGTTTAGCTCAGTTGGTAGAGCACTGCTCTGCACTTTCTGAGGACCCAGGTTCTATCTCCATCATGACAAAAATGGGAGAAGGCCATAGCAGTCCACTCCCGAAAACAATCCTGAAACAATAAGCCATTGAAAACCCTATGAGGTTACTATGAACTGACACCTAACAACAACAACATGTCAGTGGTAGGCACTCAAAAGTCCATTACTCTCTTATACCTCTCATATCAGGGCAAATTCATCCCTGACCTCTCATTTTTACTATACTTGCCGAAAAACAAATTGTTCCAAACTGCCAGAACCCACCCATCAGTTCTTTAAGTCAGATCTCTTTTATGAAGCTATATGAATATATAATTTAACTATGCCCAAGCAATATAAATGAAATTAATATGATCCACCATGTTCCATACATATTACTGTTTCTGATTTTGTGTACATTAAGATATCTTGTGATGATGGTATCAATATAAATACTTTCAAAAGAAGTATTCAGAATCACTGAAATTAGATAAGTAGAGAAAGCATTTAATTCTAAGCACCTCAAATTATATTACATCATGATTTGAGTGCTTACTTTGTTTAAATATATAATTAATAGGATGTTGAATTTGGAAGATGTATTAAATTACTTGTGTTTATACTTTTGTTAATATGATACCATGGAAAAACTCTCAAAGGATACAAATCTAAAACAATGACTCTTGGTTTCAAACAAAAAATATGTCTTGAAATAATATTTGTACATAGACTTTTAAAATATTGGCAACTGATATTATTTGCTATAAATAAGCGCTTGTTTTATTGAGTATAATTTCATATTTATTTAAGTTAATTTACAATGTTTACAGTGTTCAGCAGTGATTTCTGTCTTCAGATAAAATAAATAAATAGGTCTAATTCCTATCTAAACTCAGTGGTATTGCAGGTTTCTTAGACCTTTCTACCTAAAATTATAATAGCTGACCTTTATTGTTTACTCTTGTGCTCAGGACACTATCTTGAGAACTTGATATGTGTTTCCTTATGCAGCAAGTGTAATGTATGGGTAAAAATGTGAATTCTGGACTGCAAATTCCTGAGCCTGAAATTCAATTTAATAACCATGTAACTCTGGGGAAATGGCTGAATATAGCTGAACTATACCACTACTCAAAGGCACCTAACAACAACATACTAACAGAACCTACTTCATAAATGTACTGTAAAAATATCTAAAAATATTTTTAACATTCTTGACAGATGTAAAATGCTCAACTAAATTTTAGCTAGTGTTACATTCATAAAAACTAATAAATCTTATCATCCTCATTTTACAGATGAGGAAGCAAAGAAATGTTAAATGATGTCCATGCCCATTGTCACACAACAAATAAGTGGCCAAGTCAGAATTTAAATCTAAAATCTATCTAACCATAGTTTTAAACAATAAACTAGACTACCTCATACTAATCCAGAAATGTTAATTTTGTTAGGTGTTGCTTCTACAGTCAGCCAATGCAATCAAATTAATTGTAGTTTAAATTTAAGCTTTCAAGGTGAGAAAATAAGAATTCTTTAGCCTAATGCTGAGATTAGAATAAGCTGAAGAATAATTTATGGCAGCAAAATACTCTTCTATAAGGCCAAACAAAGTCCCAGATTTCAGCTCAGGACTAAAATTGAAATTGCTTTCATGAAAATCTTCATTGAGTATATTCTCTCCAAAGATACATATCAAACTATACAAGAACTCAAATGCATTTTCCTCCATCATAGAATTGGCTCATACTTGTGAATTAAAGTCTTTCGGTTGCACACTTGAACTCTTTTCTTTTATCAGTGGCAAAGGAGGCCACTGATTGATCCATGAGGAAGAAATCAGAACATTGAGATTAACTTGAGTTGAACTACAGTTTCTACTATTTCTCAGTGAGAAAATTTTATTTTAAGAATGAAATTTACTGGCTTGAACTTAGAACTAAAAAAATTGTCAGTTAATATTTATTTTAGTTTTGCCCTGGTTGTTATCCTTTCAGACACAAACTGCTCTCTGGCCAGTTTATTTTTAGTTACCAAGTAGCAAATAATGGTAATCTATAGATAGATAAATATAGAATGTACCATCAGATTGGTAAATACATAAACAAATTATTTTCAAAAATCTTCACAAACCACTACATTTGAAAACAACACCCAAATGTATTATCTCCCTTGTAACATTTCTACTTCATGCCCAAGAGCCAAATGTCTTGAACTCTTTTATATTTATCTTCTTCATGTCCCTTACCTACTTTTTCTTGGTCAATATTCACAAATAAACATTTTTTAATCATTCAAAGTGAGCTAGAGGCTTTTCTCCAACTTATGTGTAAAGAATTCCTTGAAAGCTTCATTGGAAATCAACTACTTACTAGCAGAAAAAGACACTACATCAGATAAAGATTTTTTTTCTCAGATAAATCCAACCTACCTCACTCCAGATCATTGAGACTCTTGGCAATGAACCAGGAGGCATGGAAATGAGAAGGAGAGATCTGAAGGTAACATAGTGAGGGGAGATCTGAAGGTAACATAGTGAACCATTTGGGTGGACCAGATACAAAGACAGTTCACTGGGATTTTGATCCTGGATGAGCTGGGACTTGGAATTAGAGTCACATTGTAAGGGTCAGGATCTTTTTCCTTTATCCATAATGAACATTTCTATGTTTGCTGTTTTTCCTCTTGCTTCATTAATCCAAAACTCTTATAGATGTTCATTTTCTTCATTTTAAGAACTTTTTTCTTCTTTTATTTGGTGATTATCATAAATTGAATTTATACTAAATCCAATAGTATGAGATTTACTAAGTGTTAAACTGGTAAAAGTATTCCTCACTTCTTAATTCTTAAGGTTTCTATCTTGCACTAACACATACATATGATTTGCATAACTCTTAATGAGTATCATAAATATGTAAGTATAGGCAATGTAAGAAGTTTCTGGATGGCAAAATTCCAGCATACTGATGTATCAGCTCATGCAAATTTAGTCAAGATGGGAATAGGAATGCAGTTTAAATGGTTAGAATAATTTGTTCTCCTAGCTGTAGAATTGTTTTCTAGCATCTTAGATATACTCAGTTGAATGAAAAAATTTTCCAAAAGGCTGAATAATATTCAAAATAGGCCTCTGAATTTTAAAAGGAAACATTGAAGTTAGCTTTCTGTGTGATATTTTCTTCTGTATTCTTTTAATATTGAATGCTAATAGGATGATAATATTGCCATTTCACCAAAAGACCTCATCTTACAAAACAATATTAATAGACCCAAAATAGTCTTACCTTGAGTAAAAGAGTAGCATGGGTATTTGGTAATATAATAGTCATGTCATTGCTTTTCATAGACTTATAAAATGTAGTCCTTTTAAAATTATAAGTGTCATTAATATTCTTGATATTATATCAAATTTTCCCATTCTTTCCCAATTTGACGAAGAAGCTATCCTTTCCATACTGTTACAAAAGCTAGATTCCTATGAAATGAGCCAAAGAATTAGATCCTTCATCAAGGCATGACATGAAACTTTAGCCAGGCAGTTTGCACAAACAGCTAAAGGTCTCCTTTGTGTTTGTTAGCACCACTGTGTCAGCTTTCTTGTGTTGGCAGCTTTGGGCTTTTCTGAGGAAAACCCCAAAGAAAGTTGTTACCAGCATATATTCTACAGTTCACAGACTCTCAAAAAGGACACATTAAAACAGTTAGAATCCCCAGGGCAAATGGGGAGATTAAGTAGCCTTCTCCCTCAACAGAAGCCTCAAACAGACAAAGCTTCTTATTGTGTATTCAGTACACTATCTTTTTCCAGAACTGAACTTTACCATTGTGCTCAAAGACTCAAGTTTACAAAGTGTTTGGGGGCTTTGCATAACACTTTGCTGGCACCCCCATTGACAGTCATCTGAGTGTGGGAATTTTGCAAAACGACATGATGCCCACCAAATGACTGACCTATTATATTAATGCAATGGCAGCATGTTAGCATGGAGGAGGAGAGCTGGAGAAGTTTGCACCAATTATATGTAATAGCCTCCTTTCTCACAACAATATAAATTAAGGCCAAGAAAAAACCCACTGTATCAAAAAAAAGTGTGCTTTTGAAAGCCATATTAGAGTAGTATGGTTATTTAATTATAAAGGATACAGTGGGTTTTAAGAAATAATTTCTGAGACTCTAGTATCTCTTCAACTCTCAAATTTAGATGGATGTGCTTAACTATGGCCACTGATCTAATTCACTTTTTCAGAAAGACCTTTTTCTGGAGGTAGAATACTGAAATACATCCCACCATAAATTGCCAGTTCATGATCAATACTCTTGAGAATTTGAAGAAAAAAAATTGAATACTTAAGTAAATATAGATCGTTAGTTGCTCTAACCAACTGGGAAGAAATGGTACTTATTTTGGTCATAGAATTTTTCAGCTAAAGCTTTTTAATACACCATATTGAAAACACGAGTCCTGCATGAATTAAAAACATAGTCATGACCTTTCCTAAAGGTTACATATTACTTACTCATTTCATTGAAAAATTAAGCATGTTTTAACAGGCATTAATAGTAATAATACTTTATGCAAATGTTTCTCATACAATTTTTCCATTTTACACATTTTTCCTGTTTAAACATCAGTTTAAGCTGATATTAGGGAAACGTTTGAAATGCTGAGCGATTGTATTACAAGTTGAAAGAAATAGCATAGTTGTTTTTTTTAATACAAACAACGTAATGTGGTTCTAAGATTTTATACAGAGTATGAAATTGCAGCAAAATGCTTCACCATGTGAAGGAGTAGAAAAGTATTTTCCTGGAAAACTTCAGGAAAGAACACTCAATTTCTCGTTAGTATGAGTAGTGAACTATTAAAGTAAACTACTAATAATCTACTGCCCCACATTTCTGTCAGCTTATGCTGTGGGGGCTTATGTGTTGCTGTAGTGCTAAAAGCTATGCCACCAGTGTTTCAGATACCAGCAGGGCCACACATGGTGGACAGGTTTCAGCTGAGCTTCCAGACTAACAGCTCACGCTCAAAACAATTACCGATTGCAAACCCTACAAATAGCAGAGAATCATTGTTAAATATAGTGCCAGAAAATGAGCCCCCCCCCCCCGAGACTGGAAGGCATTCAAGAAACAACTGGGGAGAAGTTGCCTCCTCAAAATAGAGCCAACCTTAATGACAAAAATGGGGCAAAACTCTGGGACCTCCTTTTGCTGGTGTGGCATTACTCAAAATGAGAAAAAACTCAGTAACTGCAACAATGAGCTCACACATAAAAGGACCATGTGCATGGCACAGTTTTGGGAAGTGTTTCGTTCTGCTGTACGTAGGATCACTTTAAATTGGACCCAACTTGATGGCATCCAACAACAACAATGCAATCTCTTCAGATAATTATTTTTATTACAGTATCTTTAAGTTTCATAATTTAAGTTTGGGAATTATAAATATTGTTTATAAAAATCATGATTTAAAAAATATAATGATTTTACTCTGTGCTTCTGTATTTTGATACTTGACAAAAGGCTTCAGTATCAAGTACCTCCATACCAAATGTTATTCTTTCATATATTCTACTAAATATCAGTTTAATATATAAGTCATTAATTTATATAACATAAGTGTGGTTTTTTTCAGGATGTATATGCACATTTATAAACATGATTTCTAAGTTTATTTCTAGCTCAGTGTGCACCTGAATGTCTGTGTAAATCCAATGTAATAGAAGAAAGATAACATGCCAGTGAAAGGGGGAAATGTGAGCTAGGGGCCAAAACACCTGGATTACAGTTCTAGTTATGTACTAAATTGTCAATCATGAATCTAATTCACTTATTCTTAGTTTCTCTTCTGGATTACAGTTCTAGTTATGTACTAAATTGTCAATCATGAATCTAATTCACTTATTCTTAGTTTCTCTTCTATAAGATGATGATTTCAGCTCTGTCTATTGTCTTATGATTGCTGTTAGGATTAAATGTGATGGCATATGAAAAATGCCATATAAACTACCTAATACAAGTCTTAAAAGTGTGCTCTCTGTTGTTTTTATTTGAAGTGACACTTTATCATGGTGTTTTCACTCCTGCTTTTGAGTGCTCCTTGTCTACTGTTGTGTGGTTTAATTGCTGAATACAGGAACTTTGATACCTTGGATTACTTGTGATACCAGTGCATACTGGGACATCCCATCAGCTTCAGTTTGAATGTATAGAACTTAAAAGCAGTCCAAAATGTGCAAGCTTTTGTTTCTAAACATATAAAAACAAAAGATTGTGAAATTCAACCTCTAAAATCCCCAGAATGTATAGACTGACAACAAACGCCTATTGTATATTTTAACCTATTTAAAGGACAATGTATGCACAGCCACTAGAGGGTACCACTTACATATATTGAGCAGGCCTAACTTGTACCCAGAATAGTTATTTTAACAGTTCAGTAGTTCTTCAATTGTTTAACCTTATTCACTTTCACCTAGAATCAATATTTTAAAATGTGAAATTAATTAACATTTAGAGTTGGTATATTTTGATAAAATGTGTATCTCTAGCACAAGTATATAAGTACATGCTAATTATAACAGAAAAATGTACTTTTGCTTCATTTTAGTCCCATTTTTGTGTTTTCAGAAAGAAGCAATATTATGTATTAGAATCACAGTGACAGGTAGTCTTCTTTGGACAATTGAATTACATAAATCACAGACTAACCCATTTGCCATGATTCAGTATTTGCAGTGTTAGTTTATCCCTAATAACATTTGTTGAACATAGTACTTGTCATACACCAAACTATAAGAATCTAATCCTTCTCACTCCTTACAGTAATCTTGTAAAGTCCATACATAGAAAAACAAATAACACATAGTAACCCAGACTTTAGGACCATGGAAGATTCATCAAACTTTCAGCATTTGGCATACCTTTTCAACTTCTCTTTTTATGACACTTAAGTCATTTAAGTTCTTCCTCTAGGCTAAAAGCCCACTGGAAACATCACAAATAAAATATGTCCCATTGTCTTTTTCTCCTGACATTTGAGAAACAATTTTTACTAATGGTGGCTAGCCCATTATTTGTATGAAAAGTCCTCAGTTGAACTATTCTTTGCCTGACGATGTAGCAATGCATGTTAAGAATTCAAAATTTTCTTTACAAAATAGTAGTATAACAAAATAGAAACATTTTAATTACTAAAATTATCTTTGTCCTGTCATATAACACTGTATCTACTAATAGTGCTATATATATGTATATATATGTGTGTGTATATATTTTTTCTATGCACATGTATATACACTTATTTATATATATATGTATACATTGGTATATATGCATATATTTATATTCATGTGAGAATGTTTTAACTGTAGGCATCATACAATAATTTTCTATCATTTTATTTTATTTTGATATTTCCCTTGCCATCCTCATAGAGTTCTTGGAATCCTGACTTAGGAAGAATATTAAAAATCACCTGTTCATAGACATAGAGCATGGAACTATGATAGAGATAATGGGGAGATGTGAGTCAAAGGCTGTAAATTTAAGTTATAAGATGAAAAAGATCTGGGGATCTCATGTCCAGTATGAATGGTAATGGCTGTGTTAACTAATGTGAATACAGCACCAAGCAACAATAACAATCTTTACAATGCATGTTGTTGTTTTTAGTTGCTGTCAAGTCAGATCCAACTCATAGCGACCCTCAGGGTTTTCAATGGCTGATTCTTTGGGGATTGCTTCAAGAGTGGATTGCCTTTTCCTTCTCCAGTTTTTGCAGTGCTGGGAATTGAGCCTGGGTCCTCAGAGAGTGTGAAGGAGCACTCTATCAACTGAGCTAAACCCCAGCACATTACATTGTGTACATATATCAAATCATCACATTTTATCCTTGAGTTTATTCAATCCTGGTCAATTATCTTAAAGTAAAAGAACAAATAATAACAATAATAAAGCTTCACTACATGTGTTACAAATGTGATTACCATATCCAAGCATGAATTGAATAATTTATAAATATTTTCTTTTCAGGTACTTTGGGGTTTGCAAGTTATTTACCACTGGACTGCACCCTCATTCCATTTTTTTCTCCCTTTATTGGGAAATGATAGTGAGGTACAGAGTAATACAGCATTAGCTTTTCCCAATATTGTTGTTGTTGTTGTTAGGTGCCGTCGAGTCGGTATCCGACTCATAGCGACCCTCATAGGGTTTTCAATGGCTGATTGTTTCGGGATTGCCTTGGGAGTGGATTGCCAGGCCCTTCTCCCATTTTTGCGGTGCTGGGAATTGAACTCGGGACCTCAGAGACTGCAGCGCAGCGCTCTACCCACTGAGCCAAATCCAAGCCCTTTCCCAATATGCAACTATTATATCACTTTTGGTTACACTTTAAACAACTTACAAGTTTTATGGAGGCTTATGACTAATAGATAGTAAAACTCAAATGCATATTTGGGTTATATTCCCCTATTTTTCCAATGTACTCATGAAGTTACATTGTTTACATTGAGATTATCCTCACCCCTTTATACCTCTACATTGATTCTCCTCCCCATCCCACCTTCTGTAATCTTCGCTCCCTCCTTCTTTCTACTCTTTATATTGTCCCTTCTTTGACAAGTTTAATTGTGCATTTTTTATATAACAACTTATGTATAGGATTTTTTTCTTCCTTTAAGTAAGATGCAGCTCCCACATATGGTAAGAACATATGGTATTTCTCTCTTTGAGCTTGTGTTCATTTGCTTAAGATGATGTTCTCCAGTTCCATTCATTTTGCTGCAGATGACATTATATCATTTTTTATTGCTGAGTAGTATTCCATTGTGTATATGTACCATAATTTTCTTCTGTTGATGGGCACCTTGGTTGGTTCCATGTCCTTGCTATTGTGAAAAGTGCTTCATTGAATACGGAGATACAGGTTTCTCTGTGGTATGATAACTTGTCTCCCTTTGGGTATATTCCCAGTAGTGGTATACCTGGGTCATATGGCAGTTCTATTTTTAGTGGTTGTTTGTCTTTTTTTTCTATATTTAGTAAATGATAATGAGATACAGAGTAATACAGCATTGGTTTTTTCCATTATGCATCCTTTACATCACTTCTAGCAACACTTTCATTGACCCACAAATTTTTTGGAGTCTTATGGCTAGTATGTAGTTAAACTCTGATACTTATTTGGGTTATCTTCCCTTATTTTTCCAACATACTCATGAAGTTGTTCTGTTTACCCTGAGATTGACCAATTGACCTCTCCCTCTCCATCCGTCCTTATTAACCCTCTTCCCCATCCCATCTTCTCCAATCTTTGCTTCCTTCTGCTAGATCCCTCCCTACTTTCCACTCCTTATATTGTCCCTTCTATGCTAAGTTTAATTGTGCATTTTTTATATTTCAATTTATGTACAGGATTTTTTCCTTTCTTTAAGTAAGATGTAGCTCCCACATATGCTGAGAACATATGGTATTTTTCATTTTCGGTTTGTGCTTGTTCACTTAAGATGATGTTCTCCAATTCCATCCATTTTGCTGCAAATGACATGATTTCACTTACTGAGTAGTATTCCATTGTGTATATGTACCATGATTTTTTTATCCATTCTTCTGTTCATGGGTACCTTGGTTGGTTTCATAATCTTGCTATTGTGAAAAGTGCTGCATTGAATATGGAGATGCAGTTGTTTTATGAGGTATCCTCATATTGATTTCCAAAGAGCTTGAACCAATTTATAATCCTATCAACAGTGTAAGAGAGTTCCTTTTTTTCTCCAGAGCCTCTCCAGCATTTATTATTTGTTTTGCTTATTTTGGCCATTCTTACTCGAATTAGGTGGAAGCTTAGAGTTGTTTTGATTTGCATTTCCCTATTGGCTAGGGATAGTGAGCATTTTTTCATGTGCTTCATAGCTTTACAAACTTTCCATCTGAGAACTCTCTGTTCAATTCCTTTGTTCACTTGTGTATTGGATTATTTGTTATTTTGGGATTTGCTTTCTTGAGTTCTTTGTAAATTCTAGAAATTGGTCCTCTGTCAGATGTGTAGGTTGTGACGATTTTTTCCCATTCAATGGGCTCTTCCTTAACTCTGTTGATTTTTTTCTTTGCTGTATAGAAGCTTTTTAATTTCATGTAATCCCATTTGTCTATTCTTATTGTAATTTCCTGAGCAATAAGAGTCTTATTAAAGAAATGCTTTCCTATGCCTTTGTGTTGTAGCATGTTTCCTATGTTTTCTTCTAGTAATTTTAAGGTTTCTGATTTTATTTTGAGATCTTTTATCCGTTAGGAGTTGACTCTCTTGCAAACTGAGAGGTGCAGATCTGTTTTCATTTTTCTGCAGGTGGAAATCCAAGTTTCCCAGCACCATTTGTTGAAGAGGCTATCTTTTCTCCAATTTGTGTACTTAGCTCCTTTGTCAAAGATCAGGTGGTTATAGATTCAAGAGTGTTATTTCTGGGTCTTCAGTTCTGTTCCACTGGTCTTCAGGCCTATTTCTGTTCCAGTACCAAGCTACTGTTGCTACTATAAACCTGTAGTATAGTTTAAAGACAGGAATTGTGATCCAACCTATACCCAGTCAATATTTTATATTTTACTATGAGTCAGGACCTAAGTTACACAGGTGCCTCTGGCTTTGAACTTGTGATCCTCCTGGTTCTGCCTCCTGTGTCTCTGGGATTATTGGCATGTGTCATCGGTACTGTCCTTCTACCTTAGGTTGTATGAGGAAAATTGATAACTAATTTTTTTCTGTTCTATCATATGGATTTCTACTTTTAACACAATTTACTATAATATTTTTAGAAAGTGGAATATATGCTGGATGTCATGGCATACACCTGTACCCAGTGACTCCAGAGGCTGAGGCAGGAGGATCATGAGTTCAAGGCCAGAGGCAGCCTGTGCAAGTTAGTGAGATTGTGTCTCAAAATAAAAATGAAAAAGGACATGCTACTCAATGATAAAGCACTTGTCTAGCATGAGCAAATTTTTGTGTTCAACTCTCTCCTGTACCACAAAAGCAAAAAGGCAAGAGAGAAAGAAAGAAATAGGAGAGAGAGAGAGAGAGAGGAAGAGAAATGAAGGATGGAAGAGAGAGGAAGGAAAGAAGGAGAGAGAAAAGAAAGACAGAAAGAACAAAAGAAAGAAAGAAAGGAAAGAAGGAAGGGAGGAAGGAAGGAAGGAAAGAAGGAAGGAAGGAAGGAAGGAAGGAAGGAAGGAAGGAAAAGAAAATAGGAGAGGAGAGGAGAGAGAGAAACAGAAATGAAGGATGGAAAACAGGAAAGAAGGAAGGAAGGAAGGAAGGAAGGCAGTCAGGCAGGCAGGCAGGCAAAATATAAAATGTTTTAAAATATTGACTTTTTTGCATTTTATATTAGAAAACTATTTTTATTTAGACTAGAATTTGATAAGCCTCTCTTCATAAAGTCTCTTCATTCAAAGAATATTCATGTTTCTAAAACTACTTTCTGTAGTTATGTATAATTTTTGATTAATATCAGTGCTTAGAAATAGAACACTTTGAATCAAAAGTAAAGATGGAAAATAGGCAAAGCATTGGAGAGTTCTCTTAACTCCAATGTGCTTAATTTGAAAGTTATTCAAAGATTGAGGAAAAGAAAAAGTATAAGACATTTTTATTATTTCCAAACTTGATAAGGATCATGAAAATATAATCATATGTTTTTTCTTATTTTAAAAGATAAAAATGGACACAATCAATTAAAAATCAACGAGACTATATTTAAAGAGCAGGTGTTACATAAGAATATCTGTGGATTATTATGTGGAAACATTTCTATGGAAACGTTTTGCATTTATTTCAGAGAAGATAGGTTTATTGCTTCCATATAGCTAGCATCCTGCTGTAGAAAAGAAAGAGCTGGATGGCAAAATAGCACTTATAGCAGACCCTTGTTGAGAATAATTATGGACTAACCAAGAACAAGCATATTGTCACATTCACTGTCTTTCTGTCATTTTTGGATGATCTACCTTTGCAAAGCATTTAAAGCAAAATTGTGCTCAGACAGGGTCAAACTACATAAAGCAAACTATGTTTTTGAATGGTAAGACTTGTACTAGTTGTTTTCTCTTTTATAGAGCTCATCAGTGAGTGGTTGCATAAATGAGATCATATACCTTTTTAAATGCATATTCTGCCTGAATATTGATTATAGTCTTTCAGTACTGTCCATAATCTCAGCCAGCATCAAAGTTTGCATGGTGAATGAAAGGCTCCCTGTGGCACTGTCCTAAGCACCAGGCACTGTCTCCAGCTAATTGGGAAATATAGCTACAGAGGTCTTGAGACTAGCGCTTTAGGATTTCATCTATTCTTATGCTAGGTGGCTCACATATCCATTTAGAGCTCTCCCACAGATCTGAGCCTTAGCAATCCTTTTACCAACCAGCCTCTATAAATACTATGGTGTCCTGCAACTAGGGAATTACATCTCACTAGGAAATAAAAACTGAGAAAAAATGTGAATACAATTTTCTAGGACCATACATTCACTTCTGTAACTTTTCTTTTAATCAAATGGCAGACACTAAGTATATAAACTTTAATAAGTTTAAATGGACCCTAAAACCAGTTGAGTTCTTTTCCCCTAAAACAAGCAAAACTGGGAATCACACTACTTGTCTAAAATCTAAATGCTATTTTTCTTCCCATTTGTCTCAAGGCCGTTATTTAGATGTCTAGCAACATTTCAGGAACTCATTTTGTCCATTCTTAATAGATTATGCAATAATTTAATCACTCTATATGCATTCAGTTTTCATTATAATTCCTCTTATCTCCATAAGAAGTCATCATATCTGGGTGAAGTACACAGATACTTACTTGAGTTAACAAACACATGTAGTAATACCCAAGGAAGATTTAGGCAAATTTCATTATACAACTTGCATGTATTTAACACATCATATATTTTTATAATAATAACTGCAGTTGTCATGGGATATAAAATTAAAACAAGTATGGTAAGCAATTTAATTCAGTTAAAATATACCAGGGGTGCCAAAAGCATGTATGCATTTTAAGAGCTGCTATCTATGTAATACTTTTTTGAAGTTGAATTGAATTATAATGGTAAAAACTTTGAGTACCTCTTGGAATTGCAGAAATCAAACATGACTTATATTTGTTTTCTGTTATTGGCACTTAATGAGTATTATAATTTCAATACTTAAAATGTGTACACATTTTGGCACATTCTGCAGATAGTTATATTTATAACAATGTTTATTAGTTCTTGCACTTTGGTGAACTGATTTCAAATGGAAAGCAGTACATAAAAATCTTATCCTGTGGCCTAAGCCAATAATAATTGGCAACATTGAATAGTGAAATATTTCACATTCACATCCCAAACTTTAAATATTTACAGTATCTGGGCAGAAATACAACTGAGTGAAATTGAAAAAAAAAAATGAAACACAGAGAAGAGCTGGACACTGTGATGAACTTGATAGAACATAAACAAACACAGGGCATCTGAAAGAGTTTTAAATAATAGCCAAAAGGAAGAGATGCAGAGCATAAAATAATACCTATTAACATTTCTAGTGTGTTGATTTCTAAATGCTGACCAAAAAAATCCATGCTACTTTTAAATAACATAAAATTATGTGTACCAAAATAGCAGGTATGTGGACTGACTTCCCTTGACCAATGAGTTGAATCCCTGCATGACTTTTTTTTTTTTTTTGGCATGTTAAAGATGAATATGTCAGAATGTCAGAGTAAGAAACTTATGACTGAGTATAGTTCTAGTACAATGCAGACAGCAGGAAATAATTAAAATCTGACTATGTCAAAAGGAAAATTCAGTGCATTTCTGTATGTATATTAATATATTAATGTACATTAATAAGAATATTTAATTTATTTGAAAAGCTTCCTTTGAAGGAGATATTTTTGGAGAGAACCCTTATGAGATTTCATTTGCTGAGATGGAGAGAGTGAACAGCTTGAGCAGAACATGAAAACTGCAAAACATGGAAGATTTTTGGGAACAGATGGTAGCTTCAAATTTGCTATAGCCAACTTCTGTATTTAAGAAATACATGGAATAGCAATATAGCCTTTCATCAAATAAATATTTACCAAAAAATATATGCTATGCACTGGAACCTCTGCTTCTGCGATACAATGGCACACAATCACAGGGCATGGGAGCGAGTGTCCACAGACTACCAATTTTCAATACCTAGCATAGATATAACAAGCTAAGAAATTAACATAAAATCGTTAAAATAAAAAGAAAGATTAAATCTCATTCGAGAAGTTCTCCTAATTAATGGTATATAATATACCCATTGAAAAAATTTGCCATAAAAACAGCATGAATAACACCATAAAATGAAACATAATGAGATGGTCTGAGGTTGTAAAAATCCAGAACACTCCTAGTGCTAAAGTTATTGGAAGAATCTGGAGGGGACTATAAATTTATTATAATATAGAAAATAAAGGAAGAGAAATTACTAGATTTATAGAAACTAAAAGAATTGTGAAAATTAAAGAATAAAACCAAAGTGATAAATAAGGGAACATGAAATAGGAAAAAGTGCATGATTAAAAAGAACCAAATAAAACTTTTATACATGACAACCAAAGTAAAATTAAAACTTTATGACGACGCAGGGCACGGTGGCACATGCCTGTAATCCCAGAGACTTGGGAGGCAGAGGCAGGAAGATCACAAGTTAGAGACCAGAGGCAGTCTGCATAATTTAGGGAGACCCTGTCTCAAAAAAAAAAAATTTATGACAAGCCAGGCATGGTGGCTCACACCTATAATCCCAACAACTCAGGAGGCAGAGAGAGGAGGATCATGAGTTCAAATCCAGAGGAAGCCTATGTAATTTAGCAGGACCTTGTCTCAAGTTAAATAATAAAAAGTGGGCTAGGAGTGCAGCCCAGTGATAGATCTCTTGCAAAGTATGAACTGCAAGGCCCTGGATACAACCCCCAAGCACAGGGGAAATAAAAAACCTTTTGTGACTAAAGAGCATATTAGCAATAAGTGAAAAGGTAAATTGAAATTAATAAACTCATGAGTTCTATTGTACAACATGGTACCTATGGTTATGGTAAGATAGTATACATTTGAAAATTGCTAAGAAAGTAAATCTTAAATTTTACATTAAAAATTATGTTTGTGAAGTAAAGGGTGCATTAGTTAGCTCAACTGAACCATTTCATTATGTATTCATATATAAAAACACTAAATTATATATGATAAATATATAAGATTTTCATTTGTAAGGGATTTTTTTTTCAGTGCTGACCCCAGGGCCTTGTACATGCTAGGCAAGCTCTCTATATCTGAGCCACATTTCCAGTCCTTGGTTTTTTGAGATAGGATCTCACTATGTAGACCATACTAGCCTGGAATTCCTGATCTTCCTGCCTCCACTTCCCCAGTGCTGGGATTACAGACCTAAACTATTATGCCTGGTTGTCCATTATAACTTAATAAAAAGTAAATCAATTTTAAAAGGAAATAAGAAAAGAATTTGTTTGTACACAGAAACTTCGGAGTAAACTATATATATATGTGAGCTTTGGGTGTAGCTCAGTGGTAGAGCACTTGCCTACCATACACAAGGCCCTAGATTCCATTCCCAGCACCACAGGAAAAAATATACAAATAACAAACAAAAAAAAAAAACACTTTATTTGAGCATGGTGGTGCACACCTATAGTCCTAGCTACTCAGGAAGCTGAGACAGGAGGATCCCGTGCGCCCAGGAGTTCAAAGCGAGGTTGGGCAATGTAAGAATACCTTGTTTCCAAACAAAACAAAATATAACAAAAAGTAAAAGAGTAATTAAAATGCATTAAAAATTGAATGATAGCATAAAGCATATGACTAAGATGATAGCAATATCTGAGAGACAGTTTTAAAAGGATCATGGGTAAGAATTTTACAAAGTTAAAGAGGTATGTGGATCTTTTGGTTAAAGACACAGTAACCTAAGGAGGTTAAAGAAAAATAAAATCAAACAAGCAGATTATATCAATATATATCTCGTTAACAACAATACATACCAGAAAATGGAGCAATAATACTTTCAATATCCTGACAGACAAACAAACAAACACACAAACAAAACTCATAAACCTAGAATTTTAAACCCAGGGTAAAATAAATATTGCTTTTAGGCAAAGACAAACTTTTCCACTAAGTCATTTGCAAGAAGAATTGCAATAAAAGATGATCTTAAACCAAGTGTGGTGGAACATGTCTGTAACCTCAGCTCTTAGGAGGCTGAGGTAGGAGAATCATGATTTCAAAGCCAGCCTAAGTTACATAGTGAGACATTGTCTCAAGGTAAAAGTAAAAAGTGATCTTAGGTCTGGAGATGGAGCTCAGTGGTAAAGTGCCTTCCTACCATGCACTCCACCCTGTGTTCAATCCCTAGCACCTGCTCCTCCAACCAAAAAAGTGATCTTTACTCTTCAGAAAATTGGAGGACTAAACCAGGCACAGACTGGGATTGAGCTCAGTTGTTAGAGTGCTGCTCTATACTCTCTGAGTCCTTGGGTTCGATCCCTACTGTGGCAAAAATGGGAGAAGGACCAGGCAGCCCACTCAGGAAGCAATCCCAATGGCACCAAACAACAAACTGAACGAGGAGGCTCATGCCTGTAATCTTAGTAACTCAGGAGGCAGAGGAAAGAGGATTGCAAATTGGATACCAGAGACAGCATGTACAACTTAGTGAGACCCTGTCTCATAAAGTAAAAAATGGGCTACTTGTGCAGCTCAGTGTTACAACATATACAAAGCCTGCAAGCACATGGAGCTGGGTTCAATTCCTCAGTACAAAAGGAAAGGAAAGAAGGAAAGGAAAGGAAAGGTAAGGAAAGAAGGAAAGGAAAGAAGGAAAGGAAAGGAAAGATAAGGAAAGAAGGAAAGGAAAGGATGAAAGGAAAGGAAAGGAAAGGAAAGGAAAGGAAAGGAAGAATAGTGGAAAATTGGAGGACTAGAAGGGATGGAAGAATTAATCATATAGAATGACCTGGGTCGTAATAATAATGCCAATTTGTTCAAGCTGATAAACCCAAAGTAGAGTCATCAAACTCGATAATAATAACATGGAATGTTGTGATGGCCAAGTTAAAGCATTCAGAGTCATCTTTTTCAGGAGTTTGTCAGATATTAGTTACTTAAAATCTTTTTAACTCAAGTGTACATCTTCAAATAATAATCAATAAGTGGACAGAAATACGGGTAACCAATAAATGAATAGAAATAGCATGAACAGCTTCAAAAACAACTGAAGGAAAAGGAAAGAGAAGTTAAAAAATTGATGAATTTAATAAAAACCAGGAAAAGAAAAGAGAAAAATAAAGAAAAACACAATAAATAAAAGTAAAATGTAAGAAATTATAGGAATAAATTCAAGCCATAATAAAATTATTATTGTTCTTATTTCCTAGAAAATGTTCTAACATACTGATTAATTTAATAAGGCACTATCATTGTTATCACGGGAGAAGGACATGGCAATCCACTCCCAAAGCAATCCCAAAACAATCCAACCATTGAAAACTCTTTGAGTGTCACTGTGAGTTGGACCTGACCGGACGGCACTCCTAACAACAGCAACACTATTGTTATCAGATTATTGTTTACTCATTAGGAAACTGAGGCATAGAAATGTTAAGAAAGTTGGTCAAGCTGGGTGCCCTGGCAAATGCCTATTATCCCAGTGGGGAAGCAGAAGCAAGAAGATAGAAAATTTGATGTCTGTAAGAGGCAGCCTGCGCAACTTACTTAGCAAGCCCCTGTCTCAAAATTAAAAAATAAGAAAAGGGGCCAGTGTACAGCTTAATGAGTACTTATTCTGTCAGGCCCTAAATTCAATCCCCTAGTGGAAAGAAGAAAGAAAAAGAAAGAGAAAGAAAGGGAGAAAGAGAGAGAGAGAGAGAGAGAGAGAGAGAGAGAAAAGAAAGAAAAGAAGGAAGGAAGGAAGAAAAAAGAAGGAAGGAAGGAAAAGAAAGGAAGGAAGGAAAGAAGAAAGAAAAGAAGGAAGGGAGGGAAAGAGGCAAGGAAGGAGGAAAAGAAGGAGGGAAGAAAAGATAAAAGTTAAAAAAATAAAAAAGGTGGGGGAGAGAAGGGAAGAAAACTAGATCAAAGCCACTACTAAATTCTAGAACTAGGCTTGGATCCATGCAAGAGTGGAATTAGAGTCTGTTCCCTAACCACTATTACCTCTCTTAGCAAATGGAAGGGGAAAGAGTAACTGGAGGCAAAACTTAAGTGGTAGCCATAGGCGAGCTTTTACAGGACTTTGCTGACATGGCAAGACTGTTGCTCTTAATCTAAAAGCAGTAGAAAGTTGCTGAATAGTTGTAAATAGCAAATACTCTGAGAAGAACACAAAGAGAATGTGATGATCATGAAGGGGAGGTATCAAAGGACATGATGGTCAGGGGAGATTAGAGGACTCGGTCCCAGCAAATCAATACAATGAACGATAAATAAATAAATAAATAAATAAATAAAATCCTTAAGTCATTATTGATCAATTTAAGAATACTGATGGACACAGACCTTTAGAATTTAGGCCTATAAACCTTAGCTTGTTGTTGTTGCTAGGTGCCATTGAGTCTGTGTCCAACTCATAGTGACCCTATATGCACAACAGGCGAAACGGTATTATCAGTGCTTCTCCGTTATTCACAGGGTTTTAAATTGCTGATTGTTTTTTGGGAGTGGGTTGCCAGGTCCTTCTCCCAAGCCTACAGAACCTGATTTTTCTAGGCAGTCTCCTATCCAAGTTCCAAGTACTAACCAGGCCTGACCTTGCTCAGCTTTTGAGATCTGATGAGATCAGATGCCACAGTGGTATGACTACAGGCAAAAAAAAAAAAAAAAAAAAAATCCTTAGTTTATAAATACCTTAATCCTCTTGTTGTATGGAAAGTGACCTTAGATTCACACATGTTGAATAAGTCACCCAAAGTCACTCAGTTTGTAGTTAACAAGAATCAGAATTTTACCTCAGCTCTCTTGTCTAATTCCAGGATGATTTTGGTATTTTATCCAATAACTATAAAACTAATTTCATAAATAATATCTCTTTAAAAGCATCATTAAGTCATAAGATTTAAAATTTTCCTGTAGGAAATTTACCAAAAGTATTAAATTAAATTAAATTAAATTAAAAGTTTTTAAAAAGTAACCCTGTGCTACTTCAGTGACTAGGTTTTATTAGTCTCAAAACAATTTCTGTGAAGAGGGACCTACTTGCAATAGAATAATCAACAATTTTCTTATACAAGTATTATACGCTCTGTTGGCTCCCTAAAATCCTGACATATATCTTTGTAATCTAAAAAACTGCATACTCTCCTAGAGTATTTGAAATTAATGATAATTTTATTTTCCTGCCTGTGTGCACACTGTTTTTTCCCGTGTATAAAAGAATTAAAATTCATAGCAATGAAAGCTGACTTATTTTTAATAGTATCTAGTCAGCTCTGGGAGCCTTTTATATGCTTCCTGGCAATATTAAAGAAACCATAAAAGCATTATCATTGTTACTATTCCTCTGTTGCTTACTATTCTTTATCATGCTTGAACCTTATCTTCACTTATTTAACTTTGGAGGAAAGCTTCTCTTTTAAACATCCCAGCCAAATAATCGGTTGTCTGCTGAGAATGATTACAAGCTTTCTAGGCGTGCTAGAGCTCCCTCTAAAATCTCATTTCTGCTTTATATCTTCTTGAATAATATACCTTCAAGTGTGATCTACTGTAAGATCCAAGTGTCTCCCAAGAGCTCATTATTATGGTAAAAAGAAGAACAAAGAGAACAAGGATGGTAAGTGGGAACCTCCTGCTTGCATTTCTTACTAATAGAATCAGACTCTTTATAATACTGACCTCTAAAAGACATTTTTCTTATGTCAAAAAGGCGTGTTTTGGCAACTTTGTTAATGGTCACGTTTGTATTTTTAATATCATGACCATGAGAATGTTCCTATGACAGAATGATTCTTTAGATGGTTTTTAGTAATTTGATTAAATGAGAGTAGCAGTTTAACCTGCTTTTGTAAAATGAAAAGACACAGAAAACTAAAATAAACAAGTGCATAACTTAGTGAATAAGTACAAGAACACCAGTGTAACCCAGGTCAAGGAAGGGTACATTGCCAGTCATCTTAGAAGCCCTTCTATGTGTTCCATTCTATGTATCACAAACCCCTCTGTCAAGCTGAAAACAACCATTATGTTGGCTTTTGCACTAATCACTTTCAGACTTTTCTTTATGATTTTATCATGCAAGTATGTGCCCTTCATTCAGCTTAGGTTTATTCATTTTCTGAAGGTTGCACGAATTTACCCTCCTACTATGATTAAAAATAGTTCTTCCCATCATCCCAAGGATGAGTATTATCAAATGTGTTCATTTTTGTCAATTGCACAGATTGATTTATTTAACCTATAAATAAAAACAAAAATTATACATATTTATGGTGTTCCATGTGAAGTTTTGTAAGTATAATGTCCTTTTTTTCCACTGAGCTACATATTATCTTTCCATCCATTTGTTTTTCTTGCAAGTTATCTGTTAAGGAAATCAATTTTTCCTATGGATTCTTCCATGTTGTATGTTCTTCTGAACTATGTATTTTCTGTAAATTGGCAGGGGGATCCAGTGGTTCAAATTATATCCATTTAAGGTTGTGGCAGTCCACTCCTGAAAACAGTTCCAAAACAATCAGCCATGAAAACTCTAGGAGGGTCTCTATGAATTGGACCCAACTCCACAGCACCTAACAACAACAGCATAGTCTTCCAAGCAGAAGACATGTAATGTCTGCTTTCACTCTATATTGATGTTAGCTCCCTAGATCTCTTACTTTCTTAGTGTTATAAAATAGTGATATTCCAATTCTATGTTTAAATATACTGACCAGGCAATTTTTAGAAACAGAGACCATCACCTGTTATTTGGGTACTTATAGTTCATGTAACAAAAACAGGATACATGCTAGATCCTTTCCTTTTGTCTAAATTTTTTAATTAATTGATTTCTGGTTATCCTCAAATGATGAATATCTTCTTGCATAATTATAGATTAATGGATCTAAATACATTTGATGAACATCAATCCGCTATGAATTTTGTTCTAATTGAAATTTAAATTGTCTCACTTTTGAACAATAGAGTCTTTTTAAACTGGCTCCTATAACTTTTAACCATGATCCTGGTAATCTTTGATAATTTCTTTGCTATGTTAAGGTGTTCCATAATTACCTTGTACATTTTCTGCCCTAAACCTAGAATCAGCCATTTTTCCCAAAAACTCTGGTTTCTTTACTGGGAAATTGTATTTCAGCACAACAGCTCCACACTAGAAATGTTCATGGATTGGTCACTGTTTTCAGTGGGCAGAGTTAGGATACCACAGCCCTTTAGAAGTTTTTAGCTTCTCATATAGCAAGTGACCACGGGACACAAGAAATATCCTTTGGGGAAAGCAGCTGTTCATTTGAGGTACCTCAGTTTTCAGATTTGTCACACAAGCTCAGCCTGATCACAGATTTTAGTCCATAGGACTCCTTCCTGTTTTTTCTACCTGTAATACTTTTCACTCCCTTCATTTCCTTCCTATTTTTATTCCTAAGACACCTAGATATTTGAGGGAAAACATAGGACTAATATTTCTGTAGTGGAGTATTTTTTGGAGTATTAGACCATTTAGAGAGAAAGACATGAGATGGTCTAGGACCAGATGCTATGCAAGAATTTTTTTTATTTTTTTATTTTTTCTTTTTTTATTTTTATTTTTATTTTACTTATTTATTTATTTTTTTTTATTTTTTTTATTTTTTTGCGGTACTAGGGGTTGAACCCAGGGCCTCGCGCTTGCATGCTTTGCAAGTGCTGGACCACTGAGCTGCACCCCTAGCCCATTTTTTTTACTTTTTGAGACAGGGTCTCGCTAAGTTATGCAGACTGCCTCTGGTCTCTAACTTGCAATCCTCCTGCCTCTGCCTCTTGAGCCACTGGGATTACAGGCATGCCCCACCACGCCCACCTCACAAGAAATTTTGTTTTGATGTAGCCCCGCACCCACACAACTGTAATCACAGTGACTCGGAAGACAGAGGTAGGAGAATTGCAAATTCCAGTCCAGAATTCAATTTAAGGAGACTCCGTGGCAAAATAAAAATAGCATTAAAAATGGGGCTGAGGTGTAGCTCAGTGGAAGAGTGCTCACAAGCTATGTGTGAGGCCCTGCGTTCAACCCCTTAGTATGAGTAAAAATGACTTTTATGTGGAATAACATAAACCAGTGAGGGTAGGGGTCAGTGAAATTATTTCTCTGAATTGCTTTTTAAAAGGGTTACTCTAGCTATTTGTATGGAGGATAGATCCTTGTCAGAGTAAAGGACTGGAACAAAAGTAGAGAGATCTCTTAGAAGTAGCTGCAAGACTTGGGGATCTATACTGACTACCAATCAGAAAAATGAGCTGGAAAATTATTTGCAACTGAAAGTTAGCTGTTTGCAAGGAAAGTCAGGATATGTTTGATATGTCAGATTATACAAGTATATAAGTAGAATCTGTGGTATACTGAAAAATAACTATTTTTTAAAAACCTTTGGATATATTTTTTTTCATGCATTTCTATCTAGTAAAACTCCCATCAGGCCTGACTTCAATGTACAAATGCTATCATAACTGATTCAAAAAACTCCTGTATATTTAACAATTATATCTTTGGAACTGCTGTAAGCTGGATCTAGAAGATCATTGAGTGTCATGAAAACTAAGTAAAATTTGTGTTTCAAGATAAGAAAGTGATCAACAGTGTTAAAAGCCAAGTCAAATGAACATTGAAATTTGCCATTGAATTTAGCAATGTGAAGGTCGTTGATGAATTTAAGTAGAGCAATTTATTGGAACAGTGGAAGCAAAAGCTGATTGAAGTGAGGTTATGAGCAAATCCAAAGAAATTTTCAACAATAGGTAAAGAGCAATCAGGAAGAGAAATGGGAAAGTCTTTTGAGGATAAGTAGCAACCATGAAGCATTGTCTTTTTAAGATAGGATATTGGAATTTTTGTTCATTGATGAGAAAGATGATGTTTCTTTTGAAAAGGAAAAGAAAAAATAATGGGGAGAGGAGAGAGAGAAGAGAGGACAGGAGAGGAAGAGAAGAGGAGAAGAGAAGAGGAGAGAGGGGGAGAGGAGAAGAAAGGAGAGGAGAGGAGAGGTTGTTGGAGCTATGTTCTTAACCAGGAAAGAAAAGAATGAGTAGGGCTCAGATTAGGGATCTAGAGAGTCAGCAAACTACAGCTCATGGGGTATATCTGGTTTACCATTGGCTTTTGTAAATTGGAACAAAGCTGCACCCATCTGCTCCAGTATTTTTGATGGCCATTTTCATAGTTGAGGAGATTAGTTGAATACTTGCAACAGAATCTACATGACCCACAAAAGTAAAATGTTTACTTCCTGGCCCTTTTAGAAAAATCTAGAGGACAAGTGAAGATGTTTTTGTTCTGTAGAGACATGAAGAATTGATCCATGGTCAGAACAAAAGCAGAGCATATATCACAGGTGGTTTAGATGTGAGTAGGTATTTGTGAATGCTTTGATTTATTTGCAGCAATTTTCTTAGGGAAGTAAAAATGAAGCATCATCATAGTGTGAGAATGGAGGGACAAGACTCTGGAGGTATAAAGAGAGAGAGGGACCCACAGTTTCCTGATACAGAAGAACAAATGAGCCACTTAATATTAGTGGGTATGCACTAAAATGATTGTCAGCATGACTGTTTATGCTTCTCCATCCCCACCCAGATGTGTGGATGCCAGTTGTGTAAGTCTGAAATTCTATGACAAACACATGCCAAGAAAGGATTAAATGTGCAAGAGAATTGTTAGGGAAAATGTCTGTTAAGAGAAAATGTGTGATGGTCTGACTCTGTGAAGGAAGAAGGGAAAGGTATGTTATATAAGAAGAATCTCATGTTGCAGCACAGTTCTAAGAAAGTGTCAATTAGTGTGAAACTCACACATCATAGAAGTTCTGCATTGGTATCACCCCTGTTCACAGTCATTGGCTAAGAGAAGATTCTAGATAGTATATGTTTTCTTGCAAACACAATGATAGATTTATAGTGCAACAACTGGAAGTCATCAGTCAATTATCTACCTGCAGCAGGAAAATAAGCTTAGCATAAGTTTTAATCAAAGATTGCCACTTATCAGAGGACTAAGGTGAAAGAGAATGAGTAAGATTTTGAGATATAGCAAAGAAATTATTATACTAAAGGAGTATGATATAGGAAGGGAAGAAAGAACATAACTTGTAAACGGGACAATGCCAATTATTCAGGAAGAAAATGAGGGTTATAGATTGAAATTCCATCTGGGAGTCAAGAAAATGTTAGGGTAAATGAAGAAGGAAGACAGAAAGTTATGAAGATGGTAAGGAAAAAGAACACTTGAATGGAGTGTATACGAGTGATGCAGCTATTGGGAATGGAAAAGAATAGTCTTAAACGTTAATGAAAATTTCAAATCAGGAGGAAGAAAAGTCAGAGATCTATAGATGACTTCCACAAGATGGCAAGGTGAGCAGTAGACTTTAAAAGTTTGATCCTCAAAGCCAAGACTTTGATTGGAATGTACTGGAAGGCAGATGAAAACTGCTCAACATTTAGATGAAACAGTACCTAGAGATTAGAAAATAAACACATCTTGGGAAGTTTACAAGGTAACCAACTTATTCAGGAAAGACTTAGATTACAGTTACATTAAGAAGTTAAAAGAATGTTCAGAAACAAATTCATTTTCCAATATTTAGAGACTGACCAAGACTCCTGAAGTAATCATGGCAAGACTATTAGTGCTGGTAAGGAATATACCTGCTTATATGCTCCTCTTTTGGCAATAGACATGAACACTCTCTTGGTTTTACTCTGTGAAATGAAATACTTTTTGATTCTTTGCAAGGGTTACTCAAATTATCACTTCATACTGCAGACTCATAGTTTTCCCTTTTTCAGGAAACCCCTGGTTTTAGGGTTGAATATCTACTATGTGCTCAAGATTTCAGGGGAAATGGGAAAATGGTGGAATGGTGGAAGTAAATTGAATTCCCACCTACTTACGACATTGTTGTTGGTGGTGTTGGTGTTGGTATTAGGTGCCATGAAGTCAGGGCCGACTCTTAGTGAACCTCATAGAGTTTTCAGGAGTGAATTGCTACATCCTTCACCCCTTTCTTTGCAGTGTTAGGATCAAATCCAGGTCCTCAGAAAGTGTAGAGCAATGCTCTACCAATTCCACTAAACCCCAGCCATTTACAACATAGGTAATATAATCTGAGATGTGATTTATTTGGTGACACCAAAAGTTGCAGTTCTATTGATTGTCCACCATTTGTTACTATACTGGTTATCTATAGCTATGTGGTATATTACTCCAGAACATGTTGTTGTTGTCATAGCAACCCTTATAGGGTTTTCAATGGCTGATTGTTTCAGGATTGCTATGGGAATGGATTGCCATGTGGTTCTCCCATGTTTGTGGTGCTGGGAATCAAACTTGGGACTTCAGAGACTGCAGACCAGTGCTCTACCAGCTGAGCTAAATCCCAGCCCCACTCCAGAACACAGATGTTTGAAATAATAAACACTTCTTATCTCATAGCTTCTGTGGCCTAGAAATGTGCACACGGCTTCAGTCTTTCTCAAATATGAACAAAAGAATGAGAGTCATGCCCTTGGCTTTATCCCTAGACCACATTTTCCTGGCTGTAACCTGGATCTCAGCTGTGCTCAAAAGCCATTTCTTAATTTTAACATCATTTGCCATCCATAAAGTTTGAAAGTTTTTATAAGTCCTGGCATGTTTTCCCCCAACAGTTCTTCCTTCAACCTATTTCTTTTCTCCTTTTTATTATAAGCATCAAGGAAAAAGAAAACTATGTAATACCTTCAACACTTTGCTTGAAAATCTCCTTAGCTAACTCACACAATTCATTAGGCACATTTTCTACTTTCCACATGACTGTAGGCAGCAGTGGTGCTACATTCTGACACTATATTACAAACATTCCCCCTTTCTCCAGTTTCCAATGATATGTTTGCATTTCCTCCTGATTCCTCACCAGCAGCATCCTCAAAGTCCAGATTTCCAAAAATCTGTTCAAGGAAAATTAGGAGTTCCTATCACGTTCCTCCACATTTTTCATCCCCTACTCACAGCCTACTTCCAACGGTACTTCCACATTTCTACCATCCAAGTACTAACTAGTCCTGACCCTGCTTAGCTTCTGAGATCAGGTGAATTCATGGTGGTGCTGGCCACAGACATATCTCCACTTTTCTAAATGCTTGGCAGCACAGCACCCTACTTCCAGTTACCAAAATCTGTACTAGTTATCTCTTGCCTCAGAACACATGACCATAAAACTTTAAAGCTTATAAGAAACATTTATTGTTTCACAGTTTCTGTGAGTCAGAAATCTGGGTGTAGTTTAATGGAATGCCCTTCCTCACAGTCTCTCACAACGCTCCATTGAAAGTACTGGCTGGGCCTGAAGTCATCTCAAGACTTGATTGAGGGAAGGTCTTGTTGCATACTGCCTTGAGTGGCTGTTATGCCAGGCTAAGGACCTCACTGGCTGTTGGCCACAGACATCAGAACCTTGTCAACCAGTTATCCCATTGAGCAATTCCCAACATGGGATCTGATCTCCTTCAGATTAAGAAAATGAAAGAGCAAGAGAGAACATTGGAGGCAAAAGCCACACAGTCTTTTGGAATCTAATCTCAAAAGTGGTATCCTACTACTTTTACTGTGTTCTATTTATTAGAAGGGCTGGGATTTAGCTCAGTTGGTAAAGCGCTGTTGTGCAGTCTCTGAGGTCCTGAGTTCAATTCTCAGCACCACAAAAATGGGAGAAGGACCTGGCAATCCACTTCCACGGCAATCCCGAAACAGCCATTGAAAACCCTATGAGGGTCGCTATGAGTCGGATACCGACTTGATGGCACCTAACAACAACAACGTTTGTTAGAAGAAAGTTACTAGGTCCAGCCCTAAGTTAAAGCAAAGGGTTTACACAAGGCATATATGCTCAAGATGGGATTCCGTGAAGGACTTCTGGAGACTGCTGACTTATGTACATTCATAGCAGAAGAAAATATCAACTTCTAGGTAGAGGTTAATGAAAATAAAGGTATATCTCATTCTTCACCAAAGCTCATGAACTGTCTGTCATGAACCTGAAGACTATGGAAAGATTTTGTTCCAACTATATGGACAAATAATTACTTGGAATGAGTATAGTATATCCATTCTGGCATGAAACTGTTATTTTGTCAATATATTTGTACAGAACATTGTAACTCCTCACAAATCAATTTCTATTTTCTACAAAATATCTGGTGCTAAGGATGTGGCTCAGTGATAAAGTGCTTGCTTAGCATTAGTGAGGTACTGATTTCAATCCCCAGCAATACACACACACACACACACTCAATCTGGGGTCATGTTTTACTAAGCATGACAGCAGTTTTCAAAGTATGTAGTTGTTGTTGTTAAGTGCCGTTGAGTCGAGTCTGACTCATAGCGGCCCTCATAGGGGCTGCTGACTGTTTCATGGCTGACTGTTTCAGGATTGCCTTGAGAGTGGGTTGCTACTTCCGTCTCCCATTTTGCAGTGCTGGGAATTGAACTCGGGACCTCAGAGACTGCAGAGCAGCACTCTACCAACTGAGCTAAGTTCCAGCCCCTTTCAAAGTATAAGATTTTAAATAACTATTAACTCTACATAATTAATCATTTAAATTATATTTTCATTACATTTGATATACATATCTATGTAATCTATTATTGCCTTTTATCTATAATTATGAAAGTCTATGGCAAGCCAACCAATCTAACTTGGAAAATTTTGTATAAGATGCAGTTAATAAATTTGATAATTTTGAATCTAATCACAACAGATCATTAAGCTCCCTTGTTTTCAAAACATTTAAAAAAAACTTCCACATGAAGTTTTCACTTTTATTATTTTTGCTGAAAATATCTTTCACATTTTTATCATTTTCGTGATGAAAATTATAAACTAAAAATTAGCTTCAATTTTTAAACCTCTTTCTAGATTGGCTTATAGTATTTCTAAGTTTCTGAAAAAACCTCTTGATTTCTTTGCTTTTGTCCTGAAATCATCCTTTCTTTTCAAGAATCAGGATATTTCTTTCACAGCAGTTTTTATTCTCTTAAAAATCTCTTAAGAATCTCTTAAGAATTATTTATTGTAAGATATGAAGAAGATAGAAAATTCATCTGAAGACAATAGAAAATAATATTTGAGACAGGAGTGCAATTTATGTGTAATAATTTGTTTCATTTAATATTTGATACAACCTTTTGATTTGAATGTTACTGTATTCAGCTTATAAAAAAGAAACTGAGAATTATTTCCTCAATATGGCAATAAATAACTTCTGGGATTAAAATCTAGGTCTGTTTCATTATTGAATTTTGTTTCCATTCCTTCAGTTTCTATGCTTTAGAAAAGTATTAACCATCAAAAATAATAAAGTCTCTTCAATCAATTGGTTCACAAAATTTTCATGACATTTGTTTTTATTATCATAATTTTTATATTATTAGTTGATGGATTATCTCTGAAAATAAATTATAAATCTTTTGTGTGCAGGAACCAGATGTTATACTATTGTACCTTGTACAATGTTGGTTGTGTAATATATGCTCAAAAAATGTAACCATTTTAGCATTGGCTATTAAAGTTAATGAGAGAAATAGCTCAAGGAACTGTAAATAAGATCACTTACATATCTTCACTTCAATCTTTTCCTTTTACAAAAAGTGAGAAGGGGTAAAAGGCTTCTACCACATTAAGCAGGAGAAAGTTAAACATTTTTGAAAATCTACAATTTATTCAAGATATTTTTTAATAGAAGCATACAATAATCATGTTTGTAGAGCTACTTTTGTAGCTGAATTGTTGTGCAGAATTCCGTTGCAAGACATATCCACTCTGCTGCGTTGTTAGACATTTTTAAAAAATCATTTCATTATAGATCAAAAGTCAACTTTGCCCTCAGAATATTACCTAGCATTTAACTTTGGAATTTGTAACCCTCTGACAAGAGTTCTTTGTTTGCCTAGTTTGGCAGTAGGCTGGTTGCTGTATACATTTCTATACTTGACATTTGTTATCAACTTAATTTGACATCTTAAATCTAACTTAATGATGTAGAAATATAAACAAATGGTTAATGCGTTTTGAATTCCAATAGGTTGCCATCACTCCCAAATCTTGCCTTTAAAACCAGTCCTTCAGGAGGAATGTAAAGTCTGAGAAAAAATTTTAAAAATGTATATGATGTCATTTTGTATATCTAGTAACCTAATTTGAAACACTATTTAGGTTACCCTAAACTTAAACTGGGCTGGGATTTAGCTCAGTTGGTAGAGTGCTGCACTGCAGTCTCTGAGGTCCCGAGTTTGATTCCCAGCACTGAAAAAATGGGAGAAGGACCTGGCAATCCACTCCCAAGGCAATCCCGAAACAGTCAGCCATTGAAAACGCTATGAGGGTCGCTATGAGTCAGATACCGACTCGATGGCACCTAACAACAACAACAAACTTAAACCAGGCTGGGATTTAGCTCAGTTGGTAGAGCGCCACTCTGCAGTCTCTGAGATCCCAGGTTGGATTCCCAGCACCACAAAAATGGAAGAAGGACATGGCAATCCACACCCAATGCAAATCCAAAACAATCAGCCTTTGAAAACCCTGTGAGAGTCACCATGAGTCAGACACAACTGGACAGCACCTAACAACAAGCTTAAACCAACTTAGATATGGGTTTTGACCTGAAGTGACCTCCTTTGCAATCAAAGGATTATTTCCACAAACAGATGGATCGTTTTCCAAAGAGAATTTTTTTAATTTAAAATAGCTTTTAACATCCATATATGACTTCTGTGCCTGAGAAGAGCAAATCTTAAAGTGTAAAGCTTCACACCATTTGGAGATACGGAATTTTTCATTAAGTTGACTCATTAGTGTCCTTTTATGTGAATTTTTTGTTTTTACAATTCATTAAGCTAAATATTCAAAACCTCAAATTATAGATTTCTTAGAAACATTTGATGTGTTGTATCTACTATTTCTTATTAATAATCTTCCTGAATATTGGGCAATTGTGTTTGTTTTATGTTATAAAGTCTTACATTCTGATTTTTCTTTTATCTCTGCATGATAGTCTCAAGAAAAGACAAAATTTAAAAGATGAAGGGAGTATAAGAATGACATTTGGCAGGAATTATATCAAGGAGCAAAATTAAAGTTATAATAAAATACATCTTTATTGTCAGAATTTGTATATTAAAAGGACTGAAAAACCCAAGGTGGGTAAGGGATTTAGTAACAATAATGCAGCTTCAGGAAACAATTATTGTGAATTCAAATTTGACTATAGAACTTTATTCCAGGAGTACCCTCTTGGTGCATCTAAAATATGGGTTTATTTGCTCATTTGTGGGAATCATCTATCATCTAAATCACATAATAGATACATGTGAATATCTTAATTTACACTTGCCTAGAGATTCAATGACAGACTTACTATTTTTCACGTACAAAACATTTTGATGCAGTAATTCAACTGGTAAAAGAGAATATGTGCTTGGAACTCTTTAAAGAATTACATTTTAAAAATTCAATGTAATCTGTTGCTAGATTCAGAATATCAGTGGCCTTGTTTTACCAATTATTACCTTTGACTTTTTAAAAAACATGACAAGACAGACATTCTTTTCATTTAGTGATCTCAGGAAGGACAAACAGCGATAGTTTTCATGCTGTATGTGAGTTTAAAAGCAATATCTTCTCCCTTGACTCACTTCTCTTCTCTTCTCTCCTCTCCTCTTCTCTTACCTTTTTCTCTTCTCTTCTCTTCTTTTCTTTATCTCTCTCTGTCTATCTGTCTCTCTCTCTCTCTCTCTCTCTCTCTCTCTCTCTCTCTCTCTCTCTCTCCTCTCTCTCTGTTTCTCTCTGGCAGTATTTGGTGGTTGAAGTTGAGCCACCAGAGGCTCACCCTAGGCAAGTGCTCTACCACCTGCTGGCACCCCCAGTCCCTTTTTTATTCATTTACTTTTTTGTCTTGGGACAGGGTCTCCCTAAGTTTTTCAGGCTGCCTTTGGCCTCAAACTCACAATCCTCCTGCCTGAGTCTCCTGGAATAATGAGATTATAGGCATGAAACATAGTCTCTTCTCTTATTAGTTGTGCAACCATAGTTGAAATACCTGAGCATCAGTTTTTTCTCATTTTGAGCTTTTATTTTTAAGACGATAAATATATACTATATTATAAATATTAAAATGGTATGTATATGAGAAAGTAGCTTATGTATGTATAAGACAGTACTCAAAGTATTTTAATGGCTCAAAATATTGTTAAATAAATGAATGAAGACATGAATGAGTATGTGTGTGTTCACATATATATTTGAGATATGTATGTGTGTGTCTGGTGCCTGAGGAATAGAAGTGGTTAAAAATGATAACTATCCTCTCTTTTTATGACTCTGAGAAATGACTTATAGGTGAATTCAGAGTATTCCAAGTTCTCTATACTATAAACACTACATACCAAGGATATTACCAAATAGAACCAATGGGAAAGGAAAAGTGTTTGCTCCAATCTTGCCTTGTCATGGTTATTTATCCCTGTGGCAAATATGAATAAATAACTGAGAATAATATTATACCTTCTTCATTTTCAACACCACAGTAACCACACTGCCCAAATATTTGGATCATAATAAGGATTCTCCTTCCCCTTCCCAGTCCAAAAGTTGGTGGCATATATAGCGTTTATTCCAACACCACATGGAGGTTGATAGCACTTCAACCTCCTATTCACAGAAAGCAAAATGTTAAAGGCTGCCTGTGTGGGATAATGATATGAGTCATGCAAAGCATCTCCTTTTTGGAAAAAGCAGATCTGTTCTTACAGAACTTAGTAAAGCTGTACTTTAAAGTGAGCATCTGGCACAAGGAGTACATAAAAGCTGTTAGAAAATAAGGCATTCAGATCAACATTCTCATGTAAACAGTTGATTCTGTTTTTTAAAACAATTCTAGCTTAAATACAGTTTGGCTTCTATTTCCTATTCTCTGACTACCATAAGATTAGAGATGTAAGGAAAACATTAAAAATTATCCATTAATTTGCTATGCATAGACAGATTCTATGGGATGTATTAAAAATATTTCTGCATCCAGGTATTAATAATGAGTTTTAGATGTTCTTATTTCAACTCTACGAAATAAACAGTAGCTCAAAACTATTTACATCTTTAAGATTCAGTTGAGAAGGTAAAAAAGAAATCCTCCAACCTGGGACACAAAGAAAAGAGAAGTTTCCAAGTATCAGGGACACAAAGATGAACTTAGACATTATCTAAGTCATTCAAGACTTTGCTTTCCAAATGAAAGAAACAGACATATAAGTAACAACCAAAAACAGAAAAAAAAAACTATAGAACAAATATGTGTGATGCTAGATAAATGAATGTGCAAAATTGCCAGACTATAAAATCCTGATTTCCCAAGAAAATCTTTTCTTCCTAGAGGAATGAATATAGTAATAGAAGATGTGGCATCTAAGCTGGTACCTCATGCTCCATAAAAAATTAAGAGAAGCCATAAGGAAAAACATGTCCCCAGCCTGGTGTGGAGGTGGTATATGAGAATGTTCCAAGACAGAATAATTCAGCCAAGGCATATAAAGAAGCTAGAAGAGGGAAGGGGCTGAGAAGTATGGACTGGGAAGAGTGATTTGGGCTATTATAAAATGTCTGGAATGTTTCTTGTAAGCAGTTAGGAGATACCAAAGCTTAAAGGGAAATATCACATAACTGAATGCTTTGTGTTTAGAAAGCGATAACTCTGATTTATATGATCAGTAACTCAAAGTTGCAGTTTATCACTAGAATGCCAAAATAAAAACTAGAAGCTACTGTAATTTTGCCTGCAGCCATACCACCCTGCCATCCAATCACGTCTGATCTCAGAACTAAGCAGGGTCAGACCTAGTTAGTACCTGGATAGGAGACTTTCTGGGAATACTGGGTTCTGTAGGCTTGGGAGAAGGACCTGGCATCCCACTCCCCCCAAAAATAATCAATCATTGAAAATCCTATGAATTGTAGAGAAGCACTGATACAGTGATGGGCATGGCACAATGTTAGCAAGTGCTTTGCTCTGTTGTACATAGGGTCGCTGTGAAGTGGACCTGACTTGACAGCACCTAACAACAACAACAACAACAACAACAGTGTAATTTTAATGTGCTTTACATCTGTATCAAAAAGTGTACAGTAACCATCATGTATGAAACATACACAATGTCAGGAGAGAGATGAGTTGAAAAGCTATAACTTAGGTAAAAATCAAAACAATTTGAGTACTTAAATTGACAAATCAAAACAGAATAAGAGTTGTGCTTTTGGTTTAGAGGCAAAGATAGGATTAGATCATGAATATGCAATCTCATTGTTTCTAGTAAACTATTCTTTTTAGTTTTTAAGATTAATGGCTCTTCAATATCTATGCTGAGCAAATAATATGAGAAGCTAGATTGTATACAGAACATGGCATCAGGATTGTAGGAAGATTCATTAACAACCTGTGTTATGCAGATGACACAAGTTTCCTTGCTGAAGGTGAAGAGGGTTTGATACATTTACTAATGAAAATCAAAGAGCACAGTGTCCATTTGGATTACATGTCAAGAAAACAAAGATCCTTACAACTGAGACAGTAAGCAACTTCATGATAAAGAGAAAAAAAGATTGAGGTTGACCAAGATTTTTGCTTTACTTAGTTCTACAATCATATACCCATGGAAATATTGGTCAAGAAATCAAAAGATGCATTGCATTGGGAAGAGCTGTTGTAAAAGACATTTTGAAAGTGTTGAAAAGTAAAGACGTCACATTGAAGAAGAAGGTGCACCTGACTCATGCCATCGTATTTCCAGTTGCATCATATACTTGTGAAAGCTGGACAACAAGCGAATAAGGGAGATAGGAGAATTGATGTTTCAGAATTATAGTAATGTAGATGAATATTGAACAGACCATAGACTGCCAAAAGAGCCAATGGATCTGTCTTAGAAGTGCAACCAGAGTGTTCCTTGGAAGCAAGAATGGCCAGACGATATTTTAGGACATATTTTGGACATGTTGTTAGTAGGAACCAATCCCTGGAGAAAGACATTATGTTTGGATGAATGGCAGGTCAACGAGAAAAGGAAGACCTTCAATTAGATGGATTGACACAGTGACTGCAACAATAGGGTTAAACATACAAAAGATGATGTGCATGGCATAGTGTCAGGACGTGTTTCATTCTGTTATACATAGGGTCGCTATGAGTTGGACCTGACTGGATGACACCTAACAACAACAAGCTAGATTATCAGTAGGAAATTTTAATTTTTTTAAATTAAATGTCATATTTTACATTTATTTAAATGGTATAAATGAGATGTCAATGATGATTTTGCACATTGATAATATTAGCTCATAATATGCTATGAATTACTAAAAAGTCAATTTAAAAAGTCAATAACAGTTTTTGTTATATTCAAACTTATGAAATGCACTTTGACTTATTATCCCATTTCATCTGCATGTACACCACTGACACTAGATGCATACTCATTAATTCATTAATAGAGACCACAAGGCACAATGCTTGTAGAAGATTACAGAGAAAGAATGTGAAAGTTCCTCACTGTTTATCATATTTTAGTTATCATCATTAGCATTTCCTGGGGTACTCAGGGAATCTCTTTTTAAATAGAAGTCCTTTGTGAGCCTAGAACAGGAACAAAATTTTTATATTTATGTGGTTGCTTGTTGTTATCAATAATTAGAGGTCACAAAGACAGCCAAAATATAATAATGTTATCACTACATTATATATCATAATGTGAATACTATATATCATATTCTTATATGGCCATCCACCATATGTCAGACTTTTTTTATGTGTTAAGTATCTCAACTCATCCTGAGAGCAATTTTGGGAAGCTAATATTATCCCTAGATTATAGACAAGGGAACTGAGAATGAAGTTTAGAAAAGTGCCTAGGGTCACATAGTCCCTAAATACACAGGTGGAATTTTAAATCTATGTCAGTCTCAATCTAAGGCACAGCTATTTCTACTGGCTAGCTTTTGCTCTGTGAGGAACCATCCAAAGCTCCCTAATCTCCTCACCCACTGGCTGAAAATTCAATTCTAAAATTATATAATGCTTTGTCTCTAAGACTAAATTTCACAGAAAAAAATGTAGAGGCTTTGTTAAGAGAAAATAAATTCCCCAGAAAATAGTGGAGAATTGGATTCCAAACAATACAAAGAAAGGAAAAGCCTACCATCATTGCACATCTAAAGTTAGCTGTTATCTCTATTTTTTTGAAGTAGATATTAAAGCCTATTCTCTTCAGAAACCGTTCCACCTTAACTTACCAAAATATATAGAACATGAGACTGAAGTTATTTCTGTACATCTTCCAGACCTTTGTATAGAATCTAGTCCCCAGTCATCATTCTTCTCTAGAGTGTTGTTGTTGTTGTTAGGTGCCGTCGAGTAGGTATCCGACTCATAGTGACCCTCATAGGGTTTTCAATGGCTGAGTGCTTCGGGATTGTCTTGGGAGTGGATTGCCAGGCCCTTCTCCCATTTTTGCGGTGCTGGGAATTGAACTCAGGACCTCAGAGACTGCAGCGCAGCACTCCACCCACTGAGCTAAATCCCAGCCCTCTTCTCTAGAGTAGGACTTTTATATACAACAAACTCATCTTTCAGATTGTCTTTCTATACTCAATAGACATAAATACTAATCTAGCTATGTGTGGAGAAATGGGCACAGTCTCTATGTGAAGACTGCTATCGGTATTGATTCAGAGCTTAGAGAACACAGTCATTTCTGCTCTCAATTCAAGTATCTGCTTGTGAGCTTTTCTACTAGGTCATAGAAAGTGCTACAGTCAGGACCTGAGAGTTAGAAATGTGGGATTTGACCCATAGACTCATGTGAGTTTGAGGAAGTCACTAGAATTTAGTTCAGTAACAGCAGTTGTTGTTGTTGTTGTTGTTAGGTGCCATCGAGTCGAGTCTGACTCATAGCAACCCTATGTACAGCAGATCGAAACACTTGCCGATTCTGTGCCAGGTAAACGATCTTATTTATGTTTAAGCCCATTGTTGCAGACACTGTGTCAATCCATCTGGTGGAGGGTTTTCCTCTTTTGTGTTGACCTGCCACTCTCCCAAACGTGATGTCCTTCTCCAGGGATTGATTTCTCCTGACTACATGTCCGAAATATATAGACGCAGTCTGGCCATTCTTGCTTCCAAGGAGCACTCTGGTTGCACTTCTTCTAGGACAGATTTGTTGGTTCTTTTGGCAGTCCATGGTATATTCAATAGATGTCTCAAGCACCACAATTCAAAAGCATCAATTCTTTTTCTGTCTCTCTTGTTCAATGTCCAGCTTTCACAACTGCATGATGCCACTGAAAATATCATGGCATGAGTCAGACGCACCTTCGTCTTCAATGTGACATCTTTGCTTTTCAATACTCTAAAGACATCTTTTGCCACAGCTTTTCCTAGAGCAATGCATCTTTTGATTTCTTGACTGCTGCTTCCACTGGTGTTGATTATAGAGCCAAGCAAAGCAAAATCTTGGACAACCTCAATCTTTTCTCCATTTATTGTGAAGTTGCGTGCTGACCCAGTCGTAAGGATTTTTGTTTTGTTGACGTATAGTGGTAACCCATATTGAAGGCTATGATCTTTGATCTTCATCAGTACATGCTTTAAATCCTCTTCACTTTTCAGCAAGCAGAGTTGTGTCATCTGCATAAGGCAGGTTGTTAATGAGTCTTCCTCCACTCTTGATGCCACGTCCTTCCTCATAAAGTCCAGCTTCTCGGATTATTTGCTCAGCGTATAAATTGAAGAGATAGGGTGAAAGTATACAGCCCTGACGCACACCTTTCTCAACTTTAGACCACTCAGTGTTTCCATGTTCTATTTGAACAACTGCCTCCTGGTTCATGTACAGATTTCTCATGAGCACAATTAGGTGTTCTAGTATTCCCATTTTCCGAAGTATTAACCATAATTTGTTATGATCCACACAATCAAATGCTTTTGCGTAGTCAATAAAACATAGATAGACATCTTTTTTATATTCTCTGCTTTCAGCCAATATCCACCTGATATCAGCAATGATGTCCCTGGTTCCCCACCCTCTTCTGTATCCCGCTTGATTTCCCA
>VMDO01013345.1:47169-59099 GCA_007922755.1 Pedetes capensis
ATACTGCTGCAGTCGCTTCTGAATGATCTTTAGTAGAATTTTGCTGGTGTGTGATATTAATGATATTGTCCGATAGTTTGCACATTCAGTCGGATCCCCTTTTTTGGGAATAGGCACAAATATGGATCTCTTCCAGTCAGTTGGCCAAGTAGCTGTTTTCCAAATCTGTTGGCATAAACATGTTAACACCTCCAGTGCTTCATCTGTTTGTTGAAACATCTCTGTTGGTATCCCATCAATTCCTGGAGCCTTGTGTTTCACCAGTTCTTTCAAGGCAGCTTCCACTTCGTCCTTCAACACCATTGGTTCCTCTTCATATGCAATCTCTTGGAATGGCTGGTCATCTACCAATTCTTTCTTGTATAATGACTCTGTGTATTCTTCCCATCTTCTTTTGATGTTTCTTGCATTATTTAATATTTTCCCTGTAGAATCTTTCACTACTGCCACTCGAGGCTTGAATTTTTTCTTCACTTCCTTAAGCTTGAGAAACACAGCATGTTTCCTTTTGGTTTTCTGCCTCCAGCTCCTTGCACATGTCATTATAATATTTGTTTTTGTCTTCTCAAGCTGCTGTCTGAAATCTTCTGTTTAGTTCCTTAACTTCATCATGTCTTCCTTTTGCTTTAGCTACTCAACATTCGAGGGCAAGGTCCAGTGTCTCTTTTGACATGTAATTTGGTCTTTTCTTTTTTTCTTGTCTTTTTATGAACTTTTTGCTTCCTTCTTGAATGATAACTTTTATGTCATGCCGCAAGTCTTCTGGTCTCCTGTCATTTGTGTCTAATGCATTAAACCTATTTTTGAGGTGGTCTCTGAACTCAGGTGGGATATACTCAAGGTCATACTGTGGCTCTCGTATACTTGTTCTAATTTCCTTCAGCTTCAGTTTGAACTTGCATATGAGAAGTTGATGGTCTGATCCACAGTCAGCACCTGGTCTTGTTTTGACATTTTGTACAGAGCTTTTCCATCATCTCTTTCCACATATGTAGTGAATTTGATTCCTGTATGTTCCATCTGGTGAAGTCCATGTGTGTAGTCTCCGTTTATGATGTTGAAAAATTGTATTTGCAATGAAAAGGTCATTGGTCTGAAAAAATTCTATCATGCGTTCTCCAGCTTCGTTTCTGTCACCAAGACCATATTTTCCAACTACTGAGCCTTCTTCTTTGTTTCCAACCTTTGCATTCCAGTCTCTAGTGATTATCAGTATGTCTTGATTGCATGTTTGATCCATTTCAGATTGCAGAAGCTGATAAAAGTCTTCCCTTTCTTCATTTGTGGCCTTAGTGGTGGGTGGATAAATTTGAATAATAGTCATATTAGCTGGCCTTCCTTGTAGGTGTATGGATATTATTCTATCACTGACAACATTGTATTTCATGACAGATCTTGAAATGTCTTTTTTGATGATGAATGCAACCCCATTGCTCTTTAGTTTATCATTCCCAGCATAGTAGACCATATGATTGTCTGACTCAAAATGGCCTGTGCCAGTCCATTTTAGCTCACTGATACCTAGAATGTCAATGTTTATGTGCTCCATTTCTCTTTTAACAATTTCTAATTTTCCTAGATTCATTATACGTACATTCCATGTTCCAATTGTTAATGGATGTTTACAGTTGTTTCTCCTCATTTTGAGTTGTGCCACATCATCAAGTTGAGCACGCTGAGGTTTTACTCCATTTCTGTCATCACGGTAGACTCTACATGGAGGAGGCAACTCTTTCCCAGTAGTCTTCTGAGTGCCTTCCAACCTGGGGACCTCATTTACCATCACTATATCTGACCGTGTCTCTTTGCTATCCATAGGGTTTTCAATGGCTAGTTGTTTCTGGAATGGCTCGCCAGGTCCTACTCCCTAGTCTGTCTTAGTCTGGAAGCTCAGCTGAAAACCTGTCCACCATGGGTAACCTTGCTCATGTCCGAGGTTACAGTGGCAGAGCTCTCAGCCTCATCACAACACACAAGCCCCCACAGTGTGGCAAACTGACAGATGTGTGGGGGAGTAATAGCAGTGGTGATACTTTATTTAAGAAGAGGGTGTTTTGAGGTGTGTTGCTTCTAATGTTAATTTTTTTTTTCAGTTCTGGGAGTTTGAATCTAAGGGTCTTGCACATACTAGGCAAGTGCTCTGCAACTGAGCTCTATACCCCCACACCCTTTTTACCTTTTATTTTGAGACAGGGTATAACTAAGTTGTTCATACTACCTCTGGCTTCCGATTCACAATCCTCCTACCTCAGCATCCTGAGTTACTGGGATTATAGGCATGTGCCACAGAGCCTGGCCATGTTAGTATTTTGTAGATGAATTTTTCAATTGATTTTTAAAACCAATCCTTACAGATACTTAGTTTACAGTAGTGAGATAAGAAAAAAAGTGTAGTGACATGATGAAAAAACATTACAAGATCAACAAGTATACAAACAAATGTTTCCCTCAACTTTATTTTATTTTTTCCTGGTACTTGGGGGTTGAACCCCAGACCTCATACATACTTTATAAGCCCTCTACCACTCTGTAGCACCCCAAGCCCATTTTTTATTTTTTATATTGAGATAGGGTCTCACTAAGTTATGCAGGCTGCCTCTAGCCTCTAACCTGCTCTCTCCTGCCTCTACATCCTGAGTGCTGGGATCATTGGTGTATGCCACCGTAGGAGTGTTTCTCTCGACTTTTGAGTGAGAATTATACCAATAATTTACTTAAGAAGTTTATTTGTATAAATCAAATATGTGTCTTTTTTCAACTACTAGCCTTCTTTCTAGTTTGTGTTGACTGTGATACATAAAGATGATTGTGTGAGGTGAAATTTCTGCTGGAGTTGAAAGTTAAACCAAATTGTTGAATGAAAAGGCTCAATGCTGCCGGGGGCAGTGGCACACACCTGTAATCCCAGCAGTTTGGGAGGTGAGGTAGGAGGACTGCAAGTTCCAGACCAGAGGCAGTCTGTGTAACTGAGCGAGACCCTGTCTCAAAAAGTAAAAAAAATGGGCTGGGGCTGCATCTCAGTGGTGCAGGCCTTGCAGAGCATGCAGGCGCAAGGCCCTGGGTTCAACCCCCAGAACCGCAAAAAAAAAAAAAAAAAAAGGCTCAATGTTCTGCAATGGGTGAGGCAGGGCACACCCACAAGGGTAGACTGTATAAAAAGCCATTCCAAAAAAATAAAAAAATAAAAAGATAAAGAAAATAAAAGAAAGAAGGAAATACAAAGATAATATTCTGTTTAAAAATAAAGAAAGCACTTACATAGTTTCAAGACTCCTTCATAACTCAGTAAATGTGAGTCTTTCTGGAACTTATGCCAACTGAGTCCTTGTATGAATTCTGCTGCATGAATCACTATAATAGAGATGAGACTGTATTGAAGTTGGTTTTAGATACTCCATGTTTCAACTTAGATTCCAATATGTAATTGTACCACCTCGAATCACATTATTTAAATATGCTATAAAATTGTTGACAGCTATAAGTTTTAAGAGACCACTACCTATATATGCCCTGCAGCCGTAGCCCTATGGCATCTGATCCCATCATATCTTGGCAGCTAAGCAGGGTCGAGCCTGGTTAGCACTGGGATGGGAGACCTCCTGGGAACACCAGGTGCTGTAGGCTTGGGAGACGGACTGGCAACCCACTCCGGAAAAATCAATCCTCCATTGAAAACCCTATGAACAGCAGAGAAGCATTGACAATAGTACTTCCCTCACTGTATGCAGGGTTGCTACGGGTTGGGTACCAACTAGGTGGGACCTAGCAACGACAAAATCCTGTTTATGCAGCACTGCCTTGGCTCAGATGAGTTTAATCTCAGTTTATATCATTTTATGTAAAAACTTGACTGGGATTATAATGAAAAAACAAAAGAGAAATAATTGAATTTACAATTGCTTTTATTTCTATAAAGTGATGTTGAAGAGAACCATCAGTGTTGGTTTGGTCAGAAATAAAACATGAAAGGGAGCGTTATATATCACAAGGAATACATTAGTAGGAATGTTTAGTTCCCATTCACTACCAACTTTCTCAACTGAAAGGGAAATTCTAACGTAATACAAAATGTAAAAATAATATTTCCAATTTACTTTGAATAATTTCACAAAATTATATGACATCGCTTATAACAAAATCAGGATTTTGCTCCAGACATTTATTTTTCCTGGTGTTAAATACATACAAATATACTTCCTCACACACTTGCACATATAAAAAGAGACTCTCTTGAGCAGTATATTTTCTAAACAATTTTCTCGGTAAATAAAGAATCTGTTTGTGATATACATAAATTCTGGGACAACTTTTATCAAAATTTATGCTTCTTGATCTAAAGAGTAATTATTTTGCTTGGATGGACATTGTAATCCCTTCATAAGACTGATCTTGGGATAAAATGTTTAACATTATCCACATATCTTAAATTCTATTCACTGATTGTGTTTAATTAGATGTCATTTACACTTATGAAAAAGAACTATTCAGAGAAAAATAAATATGAAATGGAAGAGAAAATTACTGAAATATAAGTAATAAGTCTTAATAAATTATGCAATAGCCATGTAGAGAAACCCTTCATGATCAGTACCATATTCTACAGACTACCTGGAATACTTACAACATAATAAAGATGAATTCGAATTAATTCTGGAAGCATCAGCAAACTCTATTTCAAAAGATGTTAAAAGAGAAAATATGTGAAAGAGCTAACCATATCCACCCTACTTGCTGACCTGATTGAAATCTAGATGTGTTTAAATTCTTAACTTTGTTAGGAATTTGTTTCATGCATCAGGTTTAAATCTCATTCCCCTGATACTTGAAAGAACTTTTTTTTATATGCTCTTTAGAGCCATCCTGAGATGTTTCTTCACAAACACTTCATCGATTTATAGGCACAGTTTGCTCTGAGAACTCGAGAATCTGCAACATCTCCCTTGATGTGCTGCTCTGGAATTTAAAAATTCAATCCCACAGGCCTTTTTAATCAGTGAAAAGTTTTCACTCCTTTTGGATGTGACTTTTCATATCCAACATACTGTAATGTGAGCCATACTCTAGATTCTGCCCTGGATAATTCAGTAATTCTAAACAGCTGACTACAACTTAAAATATTGAATCTGAGGCACACAGAGACCTTCTTTCCTTTGGGCTATTGTAAAACTCCCAGTCAATGTCATTTTTTTTTTTGAGAAAGGAAGAATAAAAGAAACTGATAATTTTGTTATACTTGTATTCTTCAATAACATATTGACATGATTATCTGATTAATGTTTTAGCCATAAATATTTTTGAGATTTTAAATTTTCTTATAAAATTTGTACAAGATTTTCTACTGTAGAAGTATAAAAACTAAAGAAAATATGCTCTTTTTCTCTCCTTTTTTTTCTTTATAAATATTGGTGGGGTACAGAGTAGTAAGTCATTTGCTACATCCATTATGCAACTAATAAATCACTTTTGCTTATGCATTCATCATCTTATGTATTTTACAGAACAGTATAAATTAAAGCAAAGAAAGACAATAAAGTAGGAATCTTAACATGCCATAAAAATATATGCAAACATGAATTATATTCTCATTGATTTTTCCTTTCTCATAATTTTTCCCATGTATTCCTATATTTGCATCATATATTTTGAGAATTTTTCTCTCCATCTTTACCACTGTACATTATTTCCCCTCCCATTCCTCACTTGCCCAACCTCCACTCCCTCTCAATGATCTCCTCCCCACTTACTTCTAATCTGCTTATATTTTCCCTTCTTAGATATGTATGATTGTTCATTTTTATATATCTATGTGCATATATACATATAGGGTTTTTTGTCTTTGTTAAATTAGATTTAGCTCCCACATATGAGTGAGAACATATGGTCTTTCTCTTTTTTGGGACTCGGTTAATTTGCCTAAAATGATGTTCTCTAGTTCCATAAATTTTGCTGCAGAAGACATAATTTCATTCTTCTTTATTGCTGAATAATATTTCATTGTGTATATAGCACAATTTTCACTCTATTCCTCTATTGATGTACATCTTGGTTGATCCTATACCTTTATGATTATATAGAATACTGCATTAAATATGGAAGTACAGGTATTCCTGTGCTATCATGACTTATCTTCCTTTGGATATATTCCCAGGAGTAGTATACCTGGGTCATATGGCAGTTCTATTCTTAGTTTTCTTAGGTACCTCCGTATTGATTTTCAAAGTGACTGAATTAATTAACAGTCCCACCAGCAGTGTAAAAGTGTTCCTATTTCTCTGCATCCTTGCTAGCTTTTATTACTATTTATTTTATTACTCTTGGCCATTCTTACTGGAGTGAGATATAATCTCAGTGTTGTTTGACTTGCATTTCCCTAATGGTTAGGGATATTCAGCACTTTTTCATGTGTTTATTGGCCATTTGTACCTCTTCATTTGAGATTTGTCTGTTCATTTCCATTGCTCACTTATTTATTGGGTTATTTGTTATTTTTCATATTTGATTTCTTAAGTTCATTATATATTCTAGAAATTAGTCCTCTGTCAGATGTGTAGGATGCAAAGAGTTCCTCCCACTCTGCGGGTTCTGCCTTCATTCTGTTACTTATTTCCTTTGCTGTACAGAAGCTTTTGAGTTTTATGTAATCCCATTTGTCAATTCATGGGGTAGTTCCATGGGCAACTGGAGTCTTGTTAAGGAAATGCCTTCCTATACCTATGTGACAGAGCCTGTTCCCTATCTTTTCTTCCAGTAGTTTTAAGGTTTCTGATTTTATGTTGAGGTCCCCGATCCATTTTGGGTTGACTCTTGTATGGGTTGAGAGATATGGATCTATTTTCAGTCTTCTGTGAATGGATAACCAATTATGCTGCACCATTTGTTGAAGACGGTATCTTTTCTCCCATGGACATACTTAGCCCCTTTTCAAAGATCAAGTGGCTGTTGATGCATGGGTCTATCTCTGGGTCTTCGATTATGTACCGTTGCTGTACAAGCCTATTTTTGTGCCAGTATCAAGGTGTTTTTGCCACTATGGTCCTGTAATATAGTTTGAACTCAGGAGTTATAATACCTCCTGCACTGTTTTAGCTGCTTAGGAGTATTTAGCTATACATAATCTTTTGTGCTTCCATATGAATTTTAAGATTGTTTTTTCTATTTCTGCAAAACCTGTCACTGGAATTTTGATTGGGATTAAATATGTAAATTGCTTTTGGTAGTATAGATATTTCCATAATATTAATTCTCTCAATCCATGAGTAAGAGAGATCCTTCTATCTTCTAGAAACTTCTGCTATTTCTTTATTTAATGCTTTGAAGTTTTCCATGTAAAGGTCTTTAGGGTCTTTGGTTAAGCTGATTCCTAAATATTTAATTTTTTCGTGTGCGATTGTGAATGGATTGTTGTCTTGAGTTCCTTCTCTTCCTGTACACTGTTGGTATAAAGAATGGCTACTAATTTTTTAGTGCTACATTGCTGCTACATTGCTGAAGGAGCTAATTAGCTCTGGGAGTTTTCTAGTGGAAATCTTAGGGTCCTTTAGGTAGATGATGATGTCATCTGTGAATAAGGACAGTTTGCTCTCTTCTTTCCTATCTATATTACTTTAATTTCTTTCTCTTGTGAATTGCTCTGGCTAGGACTTCAATCACAATATTGAATAAAAGAGAAGAGTAGACATCCTTATCTTGTTCCTCCCCTTAGAGGGAATGGTTTCAGTTTTTCCCCATTTAATATGATATTGGCTATGGGTTTATCATAAATGGCCTTTATGTTATTCAGATAAGTTCCTAATATGCCCAGTTTCTTCAGGACTTTTATCATGAAGGGATGCTGCACTTTGTCAAAGGCCTTCTCAGCATCAATTGAGATAATCATATGATTTCTGCCTGCAAGTCTCTTGATATGTTGAATTACTTTAATTGATTTTTGTGTGTTGAATCAGGCTTATATCTGTGGAATGAAGCCCACCTGATCATGGTATATGATCATTTTTATGTGTTGCTAAATTTCATTTGCCAGAATTTTATGAAGGATTTTTGCACCAACGGCCATCAGGGAAATACTTATTTTATTGATATGTATAAAGATTGCTTTCAAAAGCAAAGCCTTTCTTTGGACATAATTTTTAAAAGAACTTTATACATGACAGGCTGTATACATTTATCTCTATATGATGTTATGTTAGAAATAAAGCAAGTTAATGTTTAGCTGTTTCTGCCATAGAGAAAGGGATCTATTAATTTGAAAGACAATTAGGAATAAATTCACTTCAATAATTATTTTTTAAATTCAAGGCAACATTCACTCAAATGAAAGCAAAAATTTCCTGATTGTAGAAATGGTTACTTATCTATATGCTTATAACAAAGAATAAAGAGAGATGGAAAGAGAAAAAGACTACTATTTTCACTTTTCATAAGTATTTAGATGTTGAGGTATCTTGGTAACACGAAGAGATCAACCGTTTTGTTAATATCTTTTTCCAGTTCTATCTTTTCCTTTTTTTTTTTTTTTTTAGGTGGTTGAACCCGGGGCCTCATAAGTACTCTGCCACTGTACCACTGAGCTGCACCCCAAGCCCATTTGTTAGTTTTTGTCTTGAGGCAGGGTCTTGCTGAGTTATTCAGGCTGCCTCAAGCCTCCACTCTGAGATCCTCCTGCCTCTGTCACCCAAATAGCTGGGATTACAGGCAAGAGTCACCATGCCCCATGGTCTTGTTCCTGTTCTTACAGGAAACTCCTATTAAATTAGATAAGTTTAGTAGCCCAAGTCAAAATTCATCATGATTTTCAAATTTTCTGTTAAAATTACAAAGGAAAGATTATATGGCCTTACTGATTTTAAAGAAGATGCTTTATATATACATATATGTGATTTTGGAAAAAGTATTTATTAATTGTAAGCAAAGAAGTGTCTCTAGAGTACTTGATATTCTTAAAAACTGGCAGGCCTCTTAGTTAAATGCTTCAATGATTCTGGAAGCTTTATTTATACTATTCAAGTTGTTTAACCATAGTTAAATTTCAGGTTACCACTTTTGGGCACCAATGAATTTTACATTAGTAGAATACTATTGTAATCCTTCTTTTTGTTCCATAATAGGCATCATAAATAATTTGGCCAAGCTAGCTTTCAGTTTTAACATCTCCATAGAAATTAACAAAGTAAATAAGTTCTCTAAAAGGAATGTACCAACCCACGGAAATTATTTATTAGAAGAACCTGCAAACTACTTCAAGAACAGGAACATAAAACAATATTTCTCAGGGAAATACACAAGACAAAGAAATAGAAAGAGGAAATTTAGGAGTTGGAAACAGACAAGGATGTTGGTGTACACCTGTAATCCCAGCACCTAGAAGGCATATGCAGGAGACACAGAGAAAGAGCGGGAGAAGGAAGGAAAGGGCTTTAATTATTTTTATAAAGTTCTTACTTTACATTTGTGAATAAAAATATATTGAAGACATGTTTTCTCCATCTTAAAATAGCAACAATTGTTATTATTGTGGTGTGTTTCAACATAATTCTATAATGATAATGTTATTTTTATAACTTTAAAAGTAGTACATATAAATATAAATTTATGACATAAATTTAAATAGTATAGAAATATAGGAAATATTTTAAATTGCTATTTTTATTACCTACTTCATCCAGTTTATATATATTACATAAAATTATTTTCTAGGAAATTAGAATATTCTAGGAAATTCTAGGAAATACATTATTATAATTCCAAATATTATATAGTGCATGCTATTGTTTCACAGCTTTCCACATCTGAGGATACACGGAATCCCTTTCTGTCAATATCTACAAACTTATCTTTTCAATTTTAAATACATTATATATTAGATTTTGTTTGCCAATTTTATCCTAAGCAGCTTATAGCTTTTCAAGTAACTCCTAGTTATTATTTTTAATGACTATAATATTCCATTAAAAGACATACCATAGTTAAATTCCTTATCATTTTTATCCAAAATTTAGACCTCTTCTAGCTTTTTCTTTTATTTCCATGTTACTTTAGTCAATTCTGCCATGGACATATTTTATAGTATATGGAATATTTTCTTAACTTCCCATACTTGGAATTACTAATTACTAAAGAGCATGATCACTTTAATATCCCAGTATAAATGTGATCCCAGCATTCCCATAAACTGTGACATGTCATAAAAAAGAAAAACATGCACTGGGAGTCAAACAGATCTTGCATCTCATGAACAGGCCATTCAGTGTGAATTTGGACAATCCCCTATTTCTTTGAATCTCCTTTTGCTATGTTCCTGAGTCTTAAGAAGGAAATGGGGAGAAAATCTTTCTAGTATTTTTATAAGAATTGAATGTAAAGTATTGCAAAGTGCATCTGTTTTAATCTTACTTGTGAAGTTGTTGTTGTTAGATGCTGTCAAGTCAGGTCCGACTCATAGTAACCCTATGTACAACAAAAGAAAAACACTCTTGGCCACTGTGCCCTACACAGCACTAAGTCAGTGCTTCTCTGCTATTCACATAGTTTTCAATGGCTGATGGTTCTGAGAATTCTTTGGGGAGAGTGGACTGCCAAATCCTTCTTCCATTTTTGTGATGCTGAGAATTGAACTCAGGGCCTCAGAGAGCACAGAGCAGCACTCTATCAACTGAGCTAAACCCTACTGTTCTTGTGAGCGAGGAAGTAATAAATTATTTTCCATCTTATAATAGTAATATTTTCTGGAATGATTTTTTTTTATTTTCAGTTCATACAGAACCAAATATTTCAAGTGACTTGAAGACTGGACTGACATATATTGTTGAAAATTTTGAGATATGAATACAACCTAGATGAGAGGTAGACTAAATTTTAAAATACCATTTGGTCCGGTACATATTAGAAGAATCAATGGTTGTTTTGTAAGGGAAGCCATAGGGGACTGTGTCATCTTTATTTGCAATAGATACTGGTTCTGACATTAAAAGGGAAGGTAGAGCCCACTGAATAAAATTCTGTATTAAAAAATCATGACTCAAATTGTGTACATATTCCTAAGAAACGCACTCTGAGAGATGAAAACCAGATTATTTTGCAGCCGAGAGAAACCACTAAAAATGTAATACTAACCCCAGACTAGAAATACCAGTTAATTTTTTAAAAAGTAGTAATTTCTTTTTTTTACAACTTTTAACCAAGTATGTTCTAGAAGAATGAACAAGTTCACCTTGATAGTAAAGTTGGAATGTCTTACCATGCATGGATGGTAAGGCTACCACATTGAGAAATGTTCATGAAGTAGATGTAATCAAGCATTAAAGCAGGATGTGGTTGTAAAATGAAACCAGGTAGACTCATCACTCTACAGATTTATGTTCCTTGGGTCACTATCACTATTACTTTTGTCAAAGAATTTATATACCCATCATATCCAAAATGTTGGGTTTTCCTCAGGGAGATGTGAATACCATGTAAAGATTCTTTTTAAAATGCTGGAATTTGCAAAATAAGTCATTCATTTTAGTGATAAAGAACTATTTAATTTAGTAAAAATATACCAGGAATATTCTTTCAACTAGATTAAAAATTACTTTCAAAAGCAAACTCAGATTAATGTACCATAATGTCATTATAAGATATTCCACAAATATTCCAACAATTAGAATGGCATACATATCTTGTTGGAAAATCCCAAGAAATCCTATTGTGTCTTTATCTTATATATTCAGTTTTCTAAGGTCCCCATACAGGAAAGGGGGTTATGGGAAGTTTTTATTTGTCATATTCTAGCCAGCAGAGGGCAATAGAGCATTGTGTAGTAATCACCCTCAGCCAATTGAAGTACCTCCCAGACATGGTCTCCTCATGAGCAAAAATACAAAGATAAATTAAAGAAACATACTATCTACTTCTATTTCACTAAAATGTGTTTGTGTTTACATAGGTACGTT
>VMDO01013346.1:0-58721 GCA_007922755.1 Pedetes capensis
GGCATTGTGCCCAGTTCAGACATCAGTTCCCTGCTTTCTGGTATTCCCAGATCTAGTGAAGTGCTATGTAGGACTAGGGGAAGGAAACGACCTCTTACATTTTTTCTATCTGGGATGCAGACACAATAGCTAGGGCTCCAAGCAGCCATCTAGGATCATGAAGTGACCTTGGGAGTAAAAACTACTTACCAAGGATGAAAAAGCAGCAAGACATAAGAGCCTAGGTCTGACACACTGTGGAACTGCTTTGCCAGTCCTGGACTACATACTTTCAGTCTTTTCTTATAAAGAAAAGAAAGAATCTCCATGTTGTATACACCACTATTATTGATTGATTGGTTGACTGATTGGCTATCCCTGTTACATACAAGTGAAATGAACCTTAACTGATGTATGTGGCCACAACAAGCTTGTGAAAATGTCTCCTGATACTGTCTACCCTCAGTGCTTCCCTTTCTCTTAACTGGTGAAAACACATGGCTAAAATTAAAGATTTAAATTTAAATTTAAAAAAAAGAGTAGAGTTTCTTAATAAAGCTTTCTATACTTGTTATTTTTAAGCAAGTAATCTGAACCTTCTAGAGCTTGCTCTCACACACATGCACGCTTTCTTTCTACAACTAATTAAATTGTTTTTTTAACTTGGGTCTGGTGGTTGATTGATTTTGTGGGTCAGTGGCCCAAAGGTAAAAATGGATCCTGCATTATTTTAAATGTTAACAACTGAAACATAGCATAAGCTACTGATGACCAAGAATGACAACGGATTGAGTGGACATATGTTAGCTCTATGATTCCAACCATCCCTTATTTCCTCACTGTTGCTAAAGGAAGAGAGTGGAAATCCAAAATGAATAGCATCTGCACAAGCAGATGCCTGGGAGTTATGCAAAAGTTGTTTCCAAGCATTTCATTAACCTTTTTATGAATGGATGGCAGACTCCCTTATAACTAGTGCTTTCTAATTACCCACAAGGTAACAGACACTATTAAAAGCAGGAAGGAAACACCCTTTTCCTGTTACTTTTAAATACTTTCATCTTGAGCCAGGCGCGGTGGCACACACCTGTAATCCCAGCGGCTCGGGAGGTAGAGGCAGGAGGATCGCAAGTTCGAGGCCAGTGGCAGTCTATGTAACTTAGCGAGACCCTGTCTCGAAAAGTGAAAAACTGGGCTGAGGGTGCAGCTCAGTAGTCCAGCACGTGCAGAGCATGCAAGCTCGAGGCCCTGGGTTCAACCCCCAGTACCACCAAAAAAAAAAAAAAAACACCTCTTTAATCTTGTTCCCTGATAAGAGAAAGGCAAATTTTCATTTCTAACAACCTCCAATATTAAGAAATTATCATCTTAATAAAAAAGCAGTATCTGGCCAAGGAAACTTCTGTCTACGGAATTGATGAAAAAAACAACAAAACATAATTTATTTTAAATCTTCACAGGGATATTTGGGGTGCCAAAAACATGTATACACACTTTAAACTATGTTATTTATGTATTATTTCTCAAAGTTGAATTGAATTACTATAGCAATGTGTAGTATGATGTTTGCTCAAAACATGGTGCTAATCAAATGAATGGGAGTAGGACCTGGTGAACCACTCCCGAAACAACTAGCCATTGAAAACCCTATGAACAGCAAAGAAACACTATCAGATATAGTGCTGGAAACGAGGCCCCCAGGTTGGAAGGCACTCAAAAGACTACTGGGGAAGAGTTGCCTCCTCCAAGCAGAGTCTACCGTGATGACGGAAATGGAGTGAAGCCCCAGGGACCTCCATGTGCTAATGTGGCACAACTCAAAATGAGGAGAAACAACTGTAAACATCCATTAATAATTGGAACATGGAATGTACGTAGTATGAATCTAGGAAAATTAGAAATCATTAAAAGAGAAATGGAGTGCATAAATATTGACATCCTAGGCATCAGTACGCTAAAATGGACCGGCATAGACCATTTTGAGTCAGATAATCATATGGTTTACTATGCTGGGAATGATAAGTTAAAGAGAAATGGGGTTGCATTCATCATCAAAAAAGACATTTCAAGATCTGTCATGAAATACAATGTTGTCAGTGATAGAATAATAACCATACGCCTACAAGGAAGGCCAGTTAATATGACTATTATTCAAATTTATGCACCCACCACTAAGGCCACAAATGAAGGGAAGACTTCTATCAGCTTCTGCAATCTGAAATAGATCAAACATGCGATCAAGACATACTGATAATCACTGGTGACTGGAATGTAAAGGTTGGAAACAAAGAAGGCCCAGTAGTTGGAAAATATGGTCTTGGTGACAGAAACGAAGCTGGAGATCACGTGATAGAATTTTGTCAGACCAATGACCTTTTCATTACAAACACATTTTTTCAACATCATAAACGGAAACTATACACATGGACTGCACCAGATGGAACATACAGGAATCAAATTGATTACATATGTGGAAAGAAGAAGAGACGATGGAAAAGCCTATACAAAATGTCAAAACAAGACCAGGTGCTGACTGTGGATCAGACCATCAACTTCTCATATGCAAGTTCAAACTGAAGCTGAAGAAAATTAGAACAAATATATGAGAGCCACGGTATGACCTTGAGTATATCCCACCTGAGTTCAGAGACCACCTCAAAAATAGGTTTAATGCATTAGATGCAAATGATAGGAGACCAGAAGAGTTGTGGCATGACATAAAAGATATCATTCAAGAAGGAAGCAAAAAGTTCTTAAAAAGACAACAAAAAAAGAAAAGACCAAATTACATGTCAAAAGAGACAGTAGAATTTGCCCTTGAACGTCTAGCAGCTAAAGTAAAAGGAAGACATGATGAAGTTAAGGAACTAAACAGAAGATTTCAGAAGGCAGCTTGAGAAGACAAAAACAAATATTATAATGACATGTGCAAGGAGCTGGAGGCAGAAAACCAAAAGGGAAGAACACGCTCTGTGTTTCTCAAGCTTAAGGAAGTGAAGAAAAATTCAAGCCTCGAGTGGTAGTAGTGAAAGATTCTACAGGGAAAATATTAAATGATGCAGGAAACATCAAAAGAAGATGGGAAGAATATACAGAGTCATTATAAAAGAAAGAATTGGTAGATGACCAGTCATTCCAAGAGGTTGCATACGAAGAGGAACCAATGGTGTTGAAGGACGAAGTGGAAGCTGCCTTGAAAGAACTGGTGAAACACAAGGCTCCAGGAATTGATGGGATACCAATAGAGATGTTTGAACAAACAGATGCAGCACTGGAGGTGCTAACATGTTTATGCCAACAGATTTGGGAAACATCTACTTGGCCAACTGACTGGAAGGGATCCATATTTGTGCCTATTCCCAAAAAAGGGGATCCAACTGAATGTGCAAACTATCAGACAGTATCATTAATATCACACACAAGCAAAATTCTACTAAAGATAATTCAGAAGCGACTGTAACAGTATATAGACAGGGAATTACCAGAAAATCAAGCGGGAATCAGAAGAGGGCGGGGAACCAGGGACATGATTGCTGATGTCAGGTGGATATTAGCTGAAAGCAGAGAATATCAGAAAGATGTCTATCTATGTTTTATTGACTATGCAAAAGCATTTGATTGTGTGGATAACACTTTGGAAAATGGGAATACCAGAACACATAATTGTGCTCATGAGAAATCTGTACACGAACCAGGAAGCAGTTGTTCCAATAGAACAAGGAAACACTGTGTGGTTTAAAGTTGAGAAAGGTGGGTGTCAGGGCTGTATACTTTCACCCTATCTCTTTAATTTATACGCTGAGCAAATAATCCAAGAAGCTGGACTTTATGAGGAGGAACGCAGCATCAAGACTGGAGGAAGACTCATTAACAACCTATTTTATGCAGATGACACCACTCTGCTTGCTGAAAGTGAAGAGGATTTAAAGCATTTACTGGTGAAGATCAAAGATCATAGCCTTCAATATGGGTTACGACTAAACATCAACGAAACAAAAATCGTTATGACGGGGTCAGCATGCAACTTCACAATAAATGGAGAAAAGATTGAGGTTGTCCAAGATTTGCTTTGCTTGGCTGTATAATCAACACCCATGGAAGCAGCAGTCAAGAAATCAAAAGACGCATTGCTCTAGGAAAAGCTGTGGCAAAAGATCTCTTTAGAGTACTGAAAAGCAAAGATGTCACATTGAAGACGAAGGTGAGTCTGACTCATGCCATGGTATTTTCAGATGCATCGTATGGTTGTGAAAGTCGGACACCGAACAAGGGAGACAGAAAAAGAATTGATACTCTTGAATTGTGGTGCTGGAGATGTCTATTGAATATACCATGGCTGCCAAAAGAACCAACAAATCTGTCCTAGAAGAAGTGCAACCAGAGTGCTCCTTGGAAGCAAGAATGGCCAGATTGTGTCTTACATATTTTGGACATGTAGTCAGGAGAGATCAATCCCTGGAGAAGGACATCATGTTTGGGAGAGTGGCAGGTCAACACAAAAGAGGAAAACCCTCCACCAGATGGATTGACACAGTGTCTGCAACAATGGGCTTAAACATAAATAAGATCATTTGCCTGGCACAGAATCAGCAAGTGTTTCGATCTGCTGTACATAGGGTACATACGGTCGGACTTGACTCGACGGCACCTAACAACAACAACAACAATCAAATGAATGCTAGTGCCACCATGTGACAGGCAGGACAGCCACAAAAATGGCAGAAGCATGGTTGTCATTGGAGGAGTGCAAGAATGTTTAGAAATGGTATTTGAAAATCAAGAACATTGTGGAAGCATAACAATGGAGACATGAGCAAGCAACAGAACCTCCAACATGCCTACCAACAGCACACATTCGTGACAAGTTTTAGATGCGTGGCACTGTGTGTGATGTGCATAAGGAAAGATAAAGGAGACCTCACACAGCAACAAGTCCTTCTGTTATGGTGACCACTTTGAGCACCCCTTACAATTGCAGAAGTCAAATGTGACTTGTAGTCCTTTTTTGATTTTGGTATATATTGACTATTACAATTTCAATAGTTTTTCCTTTCCTAAAATGTGTATACATTTTTTTGGAACCCTCTGTATGTACATAAGAACTGCTCACAAATAATTACAGTCTGCTCCATGCCACAACCAGTCATAATAACCTACTGTATGCATTAACATTACCCAGAATAACAAATATCTTCATAACTATAAAGAATTCATATTGCATTTTAAATTCAATTGTTGTTTGTTGTTGTTAGGTGCCGTCGAGTCGAGTCCGACTCATAGCGACCCTATGTACAGCAGATCGAAACACTTGCAGATTCTGCGCCAGGCAAATGATCTTATTTATGTTTAAGCCCATTGTTGCAGACACTGTGTCAATCCATCTGGTGGAGGGTTTTCCTCTTTTCCTTTGACCTGCCACTCTTCCAAACATGATGTCCTTCTCCAGGGATTGTTCTCTCCTGACTACATGTCAGAAATATGTAAGACACAGTTTGGTCATTTTTGCTTCCAAGGAGCACTCTGGTTGTACTTCTTCTAGGACAGATCTGTTGGTTCTTTTGGCAGTCCATGGTATATTCAATAGACGTCTCCAGCACCACAATTCAAAAGCATAAATTCAATAGCTTGGTATTTATTAAATAAACAATAAGCTATCAAAGCCCAAGTGGTATTTAAATACTTCATAGCAGCTTAACAATTATCAGAATCAATTAAAATGACTTGCCCTGTAATTTTAATGTAATACATCCACAATAATGCAAAGAGGGATGGGAACTCTGTTTTCCTTCCTTTACCAAGATGGATGTAATACTCCTTTAGGGGCATAAAAAGGAAACTCATTGTCTAGGATTAAGACACTGGTTTCTAGCAATCTTGGGGCTATTCTAGGAAGAGACAACTGTACCAACTTGTCAGTTCTAGTCTTGTAACTCTATTTGAACTAACTGGCTTGCCTTGCTTAGAAGTAAAATCGCTGCTGTCCACAGACAAAATGACAGGTAGTTAGATGGTTAGTTGACTACCCAATCAGGACTTTTCTTTCTTTTAGTAAGAGCTGACTAGTTTCAAAGATTTATGGCATTGTAGTTCATATACCCAGGAGTCATGTGAACATGATGATACCAAAGATTAAAAATTCAGGGACATAGCAACATGTAATATGTAAATGAGAGTCATCTCAATCAATTTCAGAATAAATTAATTTTTTTATCTAGCAAGAAAGGGAAAAATCTGAAAATAAGTTGTAATTTCCAGAAATTATTTATTTAAAATATTAGTAAGAGTGTCCCAGGGATTCATTATTTTATAATTCATGATAGTCCACCTAGTCTCTTATTTTTCCTGCCGCTAATATTAAAGTGTACCATCTTGATTCTGATTTACAAATTTAAGATTATAATGTTTACCTCAAATGGAATAAAAGTGAAATTCTATTTCAGACTTGCAGAGTTAACAGATAGCTTTAGCAATACAGGTAATCTTGGACCTCATAGCTGTTAATATCGAAATTTGCTCATTCATTTAGTAAATGTTTATTGAGTGCCTGGAGCCAAGAAATAGCAAAAATAATTGTAGAAATTCAAGCAAGCAGTCTTGTGAAATTGGGAGCAGCAGGGCTGCGGTAGGGAGATGGGGGAGGCTTTTCATGTGGGAGTATCTTATAAAGAAATTAATCTCATGAAATTTAAAATATTTTAGCAGGTATTTTGCATTTTTAAAGTATGACAAAATAATATATAAGCCAGAAATGAAATTTATTTTTCATGTTGCATACAATAGCTGGTGTTCTTGAGATTCAGAGTCTTGCTGAAGACCAGAAAGGAGTTTATTGAGTCTTGCCAGAACTGCAGCTCAGTAAGCGAAAAGACAGATACCTCAGGAATCTCAAACAAAAATAAACGAGTTTACAAGCTGGTTGACAAGAACTTGCTATTTCAATAAGGTGGCCAATGAGCGAAAGAGACCAAAATACTCCCTCCTTACACTATGATGCAGACGATCACAACAGTCAAATCCTCTTTCCTTTTACAGATGAACCAAGTGCTGTCAGATTTTTACTGTCGATGTGGAAACTCACTTCATTTAAGACTTTCAGAACAGCCATCTTATGTGAACAACCAGGACACTGAAGTTGTGTCCCATCTTGTCTTGGGGCTCTAAACATGTGTCACTGTCTGTTGCCCACTACAATATCCTCTCATAATCTTTTTTCATAATTCTTAGACATGGCCAATAGTCAGAATAGGTGAGAACTGGGAGAAAGGAAAAGTATAGAGTATATGAGAAAATTAAAGAGACTTTCTTATTGCTTACCATGTGTATAACATTGTTTTAGGTGCTTCTTTCATTATATAACTATAGGCACTAAAAAGTGACCATCAATCAGCAAAAGTACTAGTAAGTACATGCTTAAAAAAAGGAAAGGAAAGGAAAAGGGATTAAAGCTAGACACTGAAGCACACACAGGAGGCTGATGCAGAAAGATGCGAGTTCCAGGCCAGAGGTAGCCTGTACAACTTAGTGAGGCCCTGTCTCACAATGAAAAAAATAAAAATAAGGGCAGGATATACATCTCACTGGTAGAGCACCTGCCTAGCATGAGTGAGGCCCTGGGTTCACCCCCTACTGCTACCAAAAAGGAAAAAATTCTGAAGTGTCTAAACTCATTGTCCTAATCATTTGGTCAGACTCACATGGGATTCTAGATAAAGTAAAAATTTCCCTCCATCACCTTCTGCTGTAGTCCTGCCCAAACTCAATCTTGGGTTAATTTATAACACTTTCTTCCTTTCTTTATAATACTTTCTTATTCAAAAGGAAACAGACTAAAGTCACCACCCAGAGCATTTCTTTAGTTTCTTTATCTGTACAAGGATAATAAAATCTATTTATTGTTCAGTTTATTTCTGCTGCCTAACTGATATACTCTAAAACCACCCTCTGAAGGGATCTGACCTCCACTATGACAATCTTAGGTATATAAACTATTGTGCACTATATATGTGTTTCATATATACTATTGCATTTATTTGGGCTGGGATTTAGCTCAGTTGGTAGAGCGCTGTGCTGCAGTCTCTGAGGTCCTGAGTTCAATTCCCAGCACTGCAAAAATGGGAGAAGGACCTGGCAATCCACTCCCAAGACAATCCCGAGACAGTCAGCCATTGAAAACCCTATGAGGGTCTCTATGAGTTGGATTGCATTTATTTACTTACTTACTTATTTATTATTTATAGCCAAGGTCTTGCTAAATCAGGCTGCCTCTGGCCTCAAACTCACAATCCTCCTGCCTCAGCTTCCCGAGTCACTGGGATTACAGGCCTGTGCCACCAAGCCTGGCTTGCTATTGCATGTAACTCTCAAAATAAGTAGAAACAGAGGTTTTGGCCTGATTTATTCATACTGTAGTTCCACTGGGCCTGGGGTTTAAGTCAGTTGGTAGAGTGCTTGCTCTGCACTCTCTGAGCCCTGGGTTTGATCCCCAGCACCATAAAAATGGAAAAAGGAAACTCCCAAAACAATCAGCCATTGAAAACCCTACAAGGGTCACTATGAGCTGGACTTGACTCGAAAGCACCTGACAACAACAACACGGGGCTTATTAAATATTAGTAAATATTAGGCAACAGAATAAACAAATTAATGAAAACCATGGGACACATGGGCAAATAAAACGCCCATTTTTTCTGCATGAAAAAAATTACAAACCAAACAGGTTAAGAGACTTTACCAAGATCATGTGGCTGTAGAATGGCAGTACCCATAACTGAATGGAGGTCTTCTGGCTACAAATTCACCATCCTTTAAGCCACTATGTCTTCTACCTTGGGCATGTATATAAACCCTCTGTATTGGAAATACAGAATGCCAGAGGAAATGAAGCTATAAGCAAGCATACAAATCTTCCTTTAGATGAAATCTTGTTTTAGGAAGAAAAATACACACAAATACAAAATAACATCAATCATAGAGCAGATTTTGAGAACTTACACCAATTTTAGAGATAAAAACATGGATCTAGAGGGACTTTTAACATTTGCAAACAGCCACTTGGAGCCTCAGGGGTCAAAATGTCCATGCTTTTGCTCCTGTAGCCTCCAGGCACATACCGATAAAGCTGTAGAAGCACATGAGCCTAAAGGAAAACCAAAGTTCCCACAATCCAACACAGTTAGGGCTTAGAATCAGATCTGACTCCCTCCCACAGATAGGAAGGAGACTGCCACTGTTCTATCTACTCATCTGTCTCCAACTCCTACCACTTTCTTTTTTGCTTTTTCCCTGTCTTGGCAGTCTCTGCAACCCTGTACTTCCTTTTGGCAAACAAGACTTTGAACTCATCTTTCATTGTCCTAGACCAGCATTCTTTGAACTGGAGTTTGTGTTCAAAACAATGCCAATACTTTCCAAGGGGTTCACCATCACAGCTGTGGAAGAATCAGTTTCCAGACCCCCAATTTCCAAAGGTACTCATTTAAAAATTGTCTTGCCTGCGCCAAGACTGTGATGGAAGGACATCCCTCCTATGATGACCATGACTATGATGGACAAAGGCAGTCCTTTACCAATTTTCCCTTACAATGGTCCTTCATTCACTAACCACAGGTCATGTGATCACATTACCTTCCCCAGCTCTTTCTAAAATGTATTGTCCAGGAGTGCAAAGGGCTGGGATTTAGCTCAGTTTGGTAGAGTGCTGCGCTGCAGTCTCTGAGGTCCTGAGTTCAATTCCCAGCACCGCAAAAACGGGAGAAGGACCTGGCAATCCACTCCCAAGGCAATCCCAAAACAGTCTGCCATTGAAAACCCTATGAGAGTCACTATGAGTTGGATACCTATGAGGGTCACTATGAGTTGGATGCCGACTCAACGGAACCTAACAACAACAGCAACAACAGGAGTGCAAAGACCTAAAGGGACAAAAAGGAACAAACAAAAGTACTGATGCATGTTGAGGGGTGAAAGTCTTCAGCATTTGATTAACAACTCCTTTTGTATGTCAGGTAATTACCACTTCTTGTTTAAAGAAAAAACAGCCTTGGAATCTTCAAATACAAAAAGCTTCATGGTCAAAAGAAACACAAAATGCTGCATTTCAATTTATATACATTTTTGTTACAGAAAATATGATAGGGTGATCAATAAAACTTCCAGCCATAAAAATACATTGCCCTGAGATATTATTCTATACAGAGGAAGGCAAACAAATATGAATTTAAGAGTATAAAAGTACAAAAATTTTAACTGCTGAAGAACTTATTTATGTATCTTTAAAATAAATATTGGGAACCAAATAGCCTACTAGAGACTTTTTATGACATAATATAATTTAAAATATCAATGTTTACAATATGCTGAAAAATTACATTATTTGCAACTACTTAAACCTAGCATGAAAGTTCTAGCAATTATTTTTACAACATGCATAGGGCACAGAGTTTCATAAAATCTTTTAGGAGCTACAGGAACAAAAAGTTATAAAAACACTATACTGCCCCTTCAGAGCTTTTCCAAGATGAATTAATGAGAAGAGAAAATGAACAATTTTCCACATATCCAGTTTTGAGTTTTGTACTATTGGAGGTGGAATGGGGGGCAGTCAAGTATTTTCTCTTTCTCTTGATTCTAAATGAATTTGTTCAACCTGATCCTATACACAATTTATAAGACTGATGATCACTTAAAATATTTGATCTTCAATGTATTGTTGACTGGGGTTAGACCTTGGCTGATAAGATATATCTCATCAAATTTCCCAAGGAGAATTGCTACGGTACTTTTCTTCGGGTTCTCCAAAAAGACTCATGGGGCAATACCTACGAAGGCTCACTAATTTTGTATTTATCTTATCATATATAGATAAATTTTACCACTGGGTATACAAAATTGAATGCATCTATCTAATAGGAATTTTAGGAAGGGCATGCCTGATGCAAAGAATTGGAGAATTCTTCACATACTACATAGTTGATATCTTTAAATGGCAAATATACCAAGAAGTTATTTCAACAGACACACCTAACCCTAAGTTATTTCAACAGATACATATGCAAACCCTAAACCCCCCAAACTCCACTTGTCTCCTTCTTTCCCCAAATCTTTCTCAGATACTATAAGCTCTCTTCTTCCCCACTACCCCTTTTCAACCACTCCTTTGGGAAGCAGAAAGTCATCTAAATATGATGGATGACACCAGCACTTAATTCGGTGTCTACACTGTTTTAAAAATATTGACTTTCCGGTCCTCAAGCTCTGAGAGACAGTGAGACTATTTATGGCAGACATCAGACCTACTCCAAAGCTACTCCTCTTTAAGATGAGGAGGTAGCACAGCCTCAGATAAGAGGTTAGTCTTCAGAGGCACAAAGTCAGCTGGAAACCTCACTCCACAACTTACTAGTTATTAGTCCTTCACTCAATTTCTCTGACTCTCAGGTTTCCAAAGTCCTTAAAATGGGGCTGCTGAGAATTTAAGACAATATATACCAAACATCTGGAAATGTGCCTGCACACAGTAGGCATTCAATAATCAAGAGTTATGAACTTAGACTTCTAATGTTCTTCTCTAATAGCTTAAAATTAGTCAGTAGCTGCCTTCTGGCATAATGTCAACTCGTGGCATGTTTTTCAATTTCCTTTTAGTCTTTTTTAAAACAAGAGATTTGGAAAATGACTACCTTTCATTTCTAAGTATAGGGTGGGTGTATGTGCATGTGTGCGTGTGAAGAGAACCCTCAGTACTAAAATCGGCAAAAGATCCACACAAGATGAAGACTCTACAAAACCTGAGATTTTGTTGATAGGATTTAAAAATACGGTGGCATGTCCTTAACCTGTTCTAAACCCTGCTCCCTGCTATGAAACATGTTTAAAAATAAGCACAGAATGCACAATTGGCTCTTTTAAACTCTACTCAAATTAAATTTTTAACATAACATGTTCCCTCATCAAACAGTAGAAATTTTAAGAAATGAAAAAGATTCTTAATATATTAAGGATGAGGGCACAATGACAGTCCTACAATGCCTAATAATAGCATAAGTGAGTATAACTTTTTTTTTTAGACAATATGTACCAAGAATTTAAAAAGTATTCACAGGCATATTCAGCAAGGTACGAATATATTATAACCAAAACAAATTTAGGTACAGAACTGTTCATTTTAGCACAACTTCTTGTTGTTGTTAGGTGCCACTGAGTCAGAGTCTGACTCATAGCAACCCTATGTACAACAGATGAAACACTATTGTCAGTGCTTCTCTGTAATTTGTAGGGTTCTCAATGGCTGACTGTTTTTTGGGAGTGGGTTGCCAGGTCTTTCTCCCAAGCCTATATCACCTGGTGTTCCCAAGTGGTCTCCCACCCAAGTACTAACCAGGTCTGATCTTGCTTAGCTTCTGATATGATGGGATTGGATGCCACTGTGGTATGGCTGTAGGATAGCTGTAGGCTGTAGGCTGTAGGATTAGCATAATTTACAATAGCAAAAAACAGCAACTTAATATACTCTGATAAAGGATTAGACATATAAGCAACTTAATGTCTGCCAATGGGGACTAGATATATGGTATAGCCATTCCCATAGACTACTATGCAGCTGTTAAAAACCATGCTAACATTGAGTGCCTTGGTGCATACTTGTAATCCCAACAATTTAGGAAGTTGAGGCAGGAGGATCAGGAGTTCAAGGCCGGAGGCAGCCGGTGCAATTTAGCAAGACCCTGTCTCAAAATAAAAAAGGGGCTGAGGATGTGGCTCAGTGGTACAGCCACTTGCCTAGTATGTGGGAGGCTTGGGATTCAACCTCCCCAGTACTGCCAAAAGAAAAAAGAAAAAGAAATATGCTAGCAAAAAGTATTTAAGTATTTACAGAAAATAAGCCTATTACCGAAGGAAAGGAGATGCAGTATTTGGCTATGAGTTTGAATTTGTGTGCACCATGGTGATTCTTGAGTGGCAATAAGAAAATAAGAGAAATTTACAATAAAGAATTGGAGTTACACATAGTGATCAAAATCCATTCCAGGGCTTGAAAGGACACAGTGTTAAGACACACAACCCACGCCCAATTTTAAAAAGAAGTGTGGGATGAGTACACTGCTGATTCAGATCCTTTTTATGAATGGCAGGAATAGGAAAGTGGATAATAAAACTAAGAGGTCTGAAGCTGATACTCAGCTCTTTAAACTTTCAGTTTAGTGAACAGAATGACTTTTACACCACATACAGCAACGATCTCTTGCCAAGATAAAAAGTTTTGGCAAAGCATGCAGAGATGAGGGAAGGTCTGTAAAGGTGAAGACTTACACCCTGCCAATATACACACTGTAGCACAGTGGAGGAGGAAATGAAACACTGGAGAGAGAGAGAGAGAGAGAGAGAGAGAGACAGAGACAGAGACAGACAGAGACAGAGACAGAGACAGAGACAGACAGACAGACAGGGACAGAGATTTGGGTCTGCAGATGCATATTTAAAACACAAAACACTTTCCCACCCCAACTCTCAGTATAAATGCCTCAACCTACCACCTGTCCTCCCCCTGATTCAACAACTATTGTCATCACCCTTCATCACTAGTTTAAAAACTAGATTATTCCCAATGCCGGTAAACCAAACAAGGACAGCAGCCATGCCAAAACTGTTTTCCTGCTTTCATGAACTTTCCTGCACTTACTTTTTACATCAGTGCTTCAAACGTCTAACCTAATCTGAGAAATAGGAAACGAAATAAAAATTCCTTCAGACATTTATACATCTCATGCAATAAGCTCTTTTACCCCAGAAAACCAAGGGTAAAACAAGTGGCTGTGACTTGAAATGACATCTTTCTGCTCAGTTCTATTTTGACTTCGGCTGTGTCTGGTCACAGCTCTATCTATCTATCTGTCTGTGTGCCAGCCTGCTGCCAGCCGCTGAGCTGGCCCATAGCAAGGCATGCTTTCTGCAGTCTGAAATCGCACCAAACCCAAACCCACTGAAGTTATGCTGAAAACAAGGGAAAACAAAACACAACCTACGCTGCCTCCTTACATGTCACAACTCTCCTACTGAAAGGTGTCTACTTGCTTGACCACAGTACATCTACATATTTGTTTGCAGATCTCACACTGCAGAGGAATCAGTAAGGGGTAGTTTGGCTGGTTTCTAGTGGTCAATTGCAGGAAATACACGGTTTCTTGGTTCTGAGCTCAGGTTGCAAATCAATATCTGTTTTAGTGACTTAATTTTTTTTCAGGTTGTAAATGTGCTAGGCTAATAATCAAACTTAAGCATACCATCACTTTTGCTAAAGACATTTTCTGCACCAAGCCCTAAATTACTTTCAGTTGAGTTAAACAACACAGACAAGCTGTAATAAAAGGTCTCTGAGAAATGTGATCCCTTTCACTGGTCACCCAGGAGCTTTTCCTCTTAAATCTGCAGCTTCTTGGCAGAGGAGATGGAGGGGGAGCACCCAAAATAATATGCCACCCAGAGCACAATTATTTTAGTAAGAAAGTTGCCCAATATAACTCTTCAGGGTTTCCCAGGTTGAGTAATTCTTGCAGGCGGCTGGGGAGGGACAGCTAGTGTCCAAGATTACTATCTGCAGAGTTTTCCTCTATGTTGAATTTTTTTTTTTTAAGCGTCCCTTTTAATTACACTGCAAGGGCTCTGATTTCCACCTCTCTGGCTGCTGCTGGGGGGAGTTGGGCGCAGAGTCAGGGCTGCGGTAGCCGCGAGGGCCAACTCCGGCGCTCAGGGACAGAGAGCCCACTCCGCACAGGTCCGATCGGTCCCACCCTCCCGAGCTCACTCACGCACACCGGGGCCGACCCCGCGGTCAGCGCCCGTCTGCCCCGCGCCCAGCTGGGACTCACCGCTGTCCAGCCGCGCGATCTGGGGCAGCCGGTAAGTGCTGACCAGCAGGTCAAGCGGCAAGGCCACCGAGCTCCACTTCACATCCTTGAGGCTGCAGCCCAGCGAGGGCGCCGGGTCCATCTTCCCCGCCTCCCCTGGTCCCGCGCTCCCCTGTCGCCAGCACCAGCGCGCTTCGGCGGCCACGACTGCTGCGCTCACCGTCGGGAGGCGCAGGGCAGCTCCGGCCGCGGGCAGCCGGCGCCCGGCTCAGCTGCCGCTGCGGGGCATGGCTGCCGCGTGCCCTCAAGCCCGGATCGGACTCGGTGCAGCCCCGCGGCTGCGGGCGGCTGCGGCGGCGGCGGCCCGGGTGGCTGCGGCGGCTCCCGCTCCGCCTCCTCCTCTGGCCGCGGGTCTGCAGCTGCGGCGGCCGCCCGCCTGCCTCCTCCTCTTCTTACCCCTCCTTCTCTCCGCCTCGAGCGTGTGAGGAGGAGCCGCGGGTCTGAGAAACGCCATAGCAGCGCTCCCAGCACCGACTAATCAACAAGGTGCGAGCAACGCCTGCGCAGCTCGGGGAGACGCCGCCTCCGCCTCCCGGGCGCCGCCCGCTCCGCCTCCCGCCCGGCCTCCGCCTCCCGCCGCTCGCGCCCCAGGCCGGGCGGGGCTCCGCGCCGAGTCGGCTCCCGGCTGCCGGCGCCCGCGGCTGGGCGCTCTCTGCAAGCTTTAGCTCTCGCTCCCCCGTCCGACCGCTCGAGCGCCCTGCAGCCCAGCCTGGCGCCGCCGCGCGCCCTGGCTCCTTCCTAGCGCGAGGCCCTTCCCGGGGCCCGACACTGCCAAGCAAGCGCCGGGATCTTTCTCTTAGTCGTGCTGTCCACTGCCACTACCACCCTAGCGGTGAATGGCTAATAGGGAGCCCCAAAGAGACCTTTTTTTGTGCTCCCTCTTGCTGCTTGGTTGCCTAGACTTTAAGGGGACAGGTCAGGAGAGTGCCACAGACCGCCAAGCCTGGACAAGGCAGGCATAGGGCCCTCCTTGGCGCTTCCCCTTGAGGCAGGATAGAAAGATAAGAAAATTAAGGGGACTTGGAAAGGGAAAAGAGCGCCCACTGGGAAATCTGGTTTAAGTCTCAACAGCTCAGAGAATTTTGACAGAACAACCAACAAAGTTGGGCTAGGGTTTAGCTCAGTTGGTAGGGTGCTGCTCTGTGCTCTCTGAGGCCCTGGGTTCGATTCCCAGCATCTCCCAAACAGGAGAAGGGTGTGGCAACCCATTCCCGAAATATTCAGCCATGGAAAGGCCTGTGCCGGTCTTAGCTGTGAATCGGACACGCTACCGCCTGCATAGACATTATTTTGAGAGCTATTTCTAATGAAATGTTAAAATAGCAATAAGCTATGCTTAGGGTCAAGATGTATGCGGCCTTCGAGTTTGAGCTTTGTGTTGACCTTACTTTCTCCTCTTTAATCCTATCCTAGGATATCGACTCGACAGCACCTAACAACAACAACAACAATCCTATCCTCCTTTGAGAACCTCACAAACAAGATTATGGGTCACATTTGCAGTCAACATATGCCTAGACAACCTCCTTGCGACTTCTCTTTACCTATAAACCTGTACAATGCACCTCCTGGACTACCCTATTGTCTTATTTTACTAAAGAGAAGTTCCTTAGATAGAGGATCCACCAAAACACCTCTACTTAATCTTTTAAATCCGCTAAACAATGGAGATTCTTTTTTCAACCTTATTCTGTTCAACCTGCTTCTACGTTATTGATACTTCCCTCTTATCTCCAAACCTAAACAATGCCTTCTAAATCCACCTTAAAATTTCATTTATAATAGAGGAAATTCTTTAAGATGGAAAGAATAGGCAAACCACCTCATTGTTTTGCTTACACTTTGAACTGGGATGTATATTACATCATTTGAGCAATGAAACTTCAAAAGTCACAAAATCATACACACACACACACACACACACGCGCGCGCGCACACACCCCCAGCACCGAGAACATGGAAGAAGGACAAGGCAATCCCGAAACAATCAGCCATTGAAAACCCTATAAGGGTCACTATGAGTCGGACACGACTCAACCGCACCTAACAACAACTATCTATCTATCTATCTATCTATCTATCTATCTATCTATATATAGTTGAGCTACTCAAATGTTCTTCTGTCTCCTGAGAAGCCAGATTCCAAGCCTTGGATGTATACTATGATTCTTAAGCATTTCTCTTTCTGTGCCCCTACTTTTTAAAAAAGCCTGTACTATCCTTTACACCTACCTAATAAGCTTTCTAACTTTGTTTCATTCTCTAACTCATCCTAGAAATTCTTTTTTTGCAACAGACATAAAGGCTCAGCATTGCCTGAGTCCAGTGCTTCTCTGCTAGGGCTTTCAAGAGTAGGCTGTCAATCCTTTTCCCATTTTTCTGGTGCTGGGGATGGAACCAAAGCCTCAGAGCATGCAGAGCACCACTCTACCAACTGAGCTAAACCCAGGACCTCAGAGACATACTCTCCCAACTGAGCTAAATCCCAGCCCTTTCCCCTTCTAGTCAGGGTGAAAAACGCCAAAGCACTGAGAAACTGAAAGGTGGTGGATGATCGGTATTCCTCCCCCCAAAGTGTAGTAACGGTCCTGCTTAGTGCATTGTGTGAACTTGCTGGTGGAGACTGCAGGACTTGAGGCTACCAACCCACTGCCACAAACATGAAGGGAAGGAAAGGGAAGACTAGGTTACCAGGTCTCCACTGGGGGCGGCTGTTTCCTCCTGTTTCTCCCATTCAGTTTTCTTTAATCTTAAAAGCTGGGATAATTCCCACTTTCTAAATATGCTACCAACACGCCAGGTAATTTTGCAAAATTATATAACTCTTGGATGGCTGTGCTAGGATTCAAACTTACAGTTTGCTTTCCCTGATAAGTGTTCCCCATGTTTAACATTGCTCATTGCAGACAGAGCTCAGAATATAAAGGTGGCTGTGAGATTCCTGTTTCTCAAGGCACATCCTGACTTTTGTTTGTCTCTGGATTGTTTGTTTCGGATACTGAGAGGCTGACCCCAGCGCCTCATGCATACTTTGCAAGTGCTCTGCCATTGAGCTGCACCCCCACACTTTTTTTATTTTTTAAATTGAGACAGAGTCTCACCAAGTTACATAAGCTGCCTGTGGCCTTAAAACTATGATCCTTCTGCCTGCGCCGTGTGCCACCATGCTTGGCTCTGACTTTTTTTTTTTTTTTTTTAATGAAGTTAAACTAGAAGAAATGGGTGGGTTGAGGTGAAAGGGTTGCATATCAACTCTACATTTAAGTGAGTATTCAGTGCTGAATAAGTGATAAGGCAGAACAAACACCTGTTTGGCCAGCTCTGGGGCCTTACAAAAGATCCCCATCCCCACTGTGTTTTAGTGAATTGGCTTAAGAGGTCTGTGCCAAGGAACAAACCTGTCCATTAGCATTTGAAGAAAAACACCTGGAGTTTCTTCCTCACCCACCTGGTAGTCCTCTTACTGTGAAACCTTGGTGATAATTTCCACAAAATTTCCCTGGAAGTTTTGAGTCTTGTGTCATTCATGTTAATTTTGTATCATTCATGTTAATCTTTTTTAAATCATGAAAAAAGTGAATAGTAACATTTTGCTCAGAATCAAAGCCCCATAAAATTCTAAGATTTACTCACATGTAGAAGAATTTTTCAAAACCATAAAGAACTAGCACCAGCTACCTTTTTTTTCTAAGTAATTAATCATTTCTGAAAATAAAGCTTAGACTCCAAAAATGACACAGGAAACATTTAAGGTTGGGCAAGGTCAGGAGTCCTTCAACCAGTAAGTGGATCCTAAATCCTTAAATAGTAAGCTGATTTTTGAAAAAAATAACTTGCTGCTACTATTATATCCTCTTTAAAAGCTTTAGGGAATATGAGAAGTAATTCACTCTCACAAAAAAGAGTTGGTGACTTATGAACTAAAGACAAGACAAAAGTAAAAAGATTAATGTAATAAACTTTTTTTTAAATCAATAAAGGTCTTACATTAGACTTGCTCTTATTGCCAACCTTCCAGAAAAGGTTTCGTTTCAATCTTAAATATTCAAGGGAAGAAATTTTAATGAACAACAAATTCCTATTATTCTTAGGACCTAGAGGAACTCTTACAGAAATATCTTAACTGTGAGATGGAGAGAGTTTGGGTTAAATTGTTTTTTTAAAAAAATCAACTGAGAAAGGTGATCGTCCAGTCTAGCTGAACTGTACTTCCAAACATGCGTTTTTGAGGATTAGTGGACCAATGCAAATAATGGATGTAAAAGCATAACTACCAGGCACAGGAGTGCTATAGTTTGGATCTCAAATGTTCCCCCAAAGCTAAAGCTTTATTCCCCGGGGTGGCTATTAGGAGATGGAGGCACCTTTAAGAGGTGGGGTCTAGTGGGAGGTTTTTAGGTCATTGAGGGAGTACCCTTGGAGGACATAGTGGGGCCTTGCCCTCTTCCTCTCTTTTGCTCCTTGGCTCTGTTGGTGTCATGGTTTGAGTCTAAAATGTCCTCTAAGTGTCATGTACTTTAGTATTTGGCCCCCAGCTGGTGGCACTGTTTGTGGAGGTTATGGAAACTTTGGGAGGTGGGATCTAGCTTTGCAGAAGTGCATCAATGGGGGTGGGCCTTCGGCGATTTTTATCAGGACCCATGGGTCCAGTTGCTCTCTCTACTCTCTACTTGTGATCTGCCATGCCATGAGGTCATCTAGCATGCCTACCCTGCCACTATGGATGGAAAGCCTCTAACTGTGAGCTCCCAACAAATCTCTGCCCCTGTAAGTTTGTTTTGGTTGGTTTTTCTGTCACAGTGACATACTGGCTGACTAATACAGATGAGATATGTGGCTTCTCCCAACCATACACTTCTGCCATGATGAGTTGGCTAGCCACAGGCCCAAAAGCAAAGGGACCAACCAATCATAAACTAGAATCTCCAAAACTGAGAGCCAACTGTAAGTTGATTATCTCAGGTATTTGTTATAGTAATGGAAAGCCAGCTAACATAGCTGGTAGAACGTACAGGATTTTGCAATTTATGTGAAAGGAACATCCAAGAAAAGTTTGTGTAAGACAAGATGTGATGTCCTGGTCCCTTTATAAACTGATATTTGTGGGAGGCAGCATATTTTGGTGATTAAAAATATAAACTCCAGACCCCAAACACTGGGTTTGATTAGTGGCTCTGCTGCTATCAAGGATCTTGGGAAACTTGCTGTTTCTCTGAAAAATGAGGATAAAAATAGTACTCATTTCATAGGATTTATAGGATTACTTAATCATTTAATATATGTTGAGCATTTAAAATAATGTCTGATATATAGGAAGGAATTACCTACTCCATGTTGAGTATCCCTTATCTCAGCAGTTCCTGACCTTTTAGGCACCAAGGGCCAGCTTTGTGGAAGACAGTTTACCATGTGTTAGGTGGGGGAATGGTGCTGACCTGACAGGAGGCGGAGCTCAGGCGGTAATGGAGAGCAATGGAGAGCAGCTGTATAAGTACAGATATAAATACAGATGGTACCATATATTGGTCTTATGGTTGGGGACCCCTTCCTGAACTGACATGCTTGAAACCAGAATTGTTTTGAATTTAGAGTTTTTTTGATTTTAGAATATTTTCATATACCTAATGAGATGTCTTCTGGAATGGGAGCCAGGTTTACACATGAAATTTATTTATATTTCAAATATAACTTAAACACACAGTGTGAAGGTAATATCGATTTATCTGTCTATCTATCTATTGTCTATCTACCAGTGCTGGGGATTGAACCTAGGGCTTTGCACATGCTAGGCATATGCTCTACAACTACAACCTACACTCCCAGGCCCCTGAGGGTAATTTTACACATTACTTTTAGTGGGCCTGCGTTTTCACTGTGATCTGTTACTTGAGGTCAGGTGTAGAATTTCCCATTTGGGGCATCCTGTCACTGCTCAAAATGTTTCAAATTTTGGAACATTTCTGATTCAGGATTTTTTAGATTAAGGATGTGCAGCTATGTTATTAATATAACTATTGATTTCAAAGGGGCAAATTTAGAGAAAAAATGAAGAGACCGATTCAGAGAGAAGGAAAGGATTAGATTTTGGAAAAATAGACATTTTAGGTACAGATTAGAAGAACATTCTTCAAAAGGGAAACCCAGCTATAGGACTTTACACCCCAGCTCATATGTACATAGGAATTTATCCATTTCATCTAGATTTTCCAATTTTTGGAATGTAAGTTTTCAAAGTATTCCCTAATGATTCTCTGCATTTCATTGGTATCTGTTGTAATGTCCCCTTACTCATCTCTAATTTTATTTATTTGGGTCTTCTCCCTCCTTCACAGTCATTTCTATTGGCTACCTTCTGACACTCTGCAATCCAGTAGTACTACCTTCTTGCAATGGCCCAGCATACACAGCTGGTACATGCACTTGCAAGTGTTGTTATTCTCTTACCTTAGAATGGCTTCCTCCTTTTCTCTTACTATGAAATGCCTTTTACAGCTTTAACTTCTTGCATTCTGTAAAGTGCTACATTTCCTTCTCCAAGGAGACTCTTTTTTTCTTGATATCATTGCATCTGGAAATATCTTCTTTAACTGTGCTAATTGCACTATGATTTATTATGTTTTCATGTTAGCTTTCCCTACTAGAAACTAATTAGCTATGGGCACCAAAAGTATATTTTATTCACCTCTGTTTCTCAAACTCCTGTTATCATGCCTGGCACAGGGAAAGAGCTCTATTAATGTTTGTTGAATTGAGTAATCAATGGACTGAGTCATCTCACTCTATATTATTTCATAGGTCACTGCATCTCTTTATTATCAACAACTCATCAAGTCTAGATATTTTCAAGATTTTAAGTTCCAGTCTTATATGAACAATGCTTCCAGTCAGATTGCCACCCCATCCCCCAGTTCTTATTCATCTGAAAATGTGCACTTCATTGAAATCAGGATCCACACCTTTATCACTAAACTAGAACTACTTCTTCTTCTTCCACTTCCACTTCTTCCACTCCTCCTCCCTCCCTCCTCCTTCTTCTTCTACTTTTGTGCTTGGGGGTTGAACCCAGGGCCTCACACATACTTTGCAAGTGCTCTACCTCTGGGCTGCAAACCTAGTTCATTTTTTTATACATTTGGAGACAGAGTCTCACTAAGTTATGCAGGCTGCCTCTGACTCAAACTTGTGATCCTCCTGCCTCAGTCTCTTGAGTCACTGGGATTAATGTTATGTGCCACCATGCCCAGCTCAAGATTATGCTTCTTGACTAGCAGTTGTAATACTTATTGAAACTGTTAGCATATTTAGTGTCTGTTAGTTTGTGTTCTCCCTTCCTAGGACTTTATCCCTCCAAAGGGTATGTTTTATTATGTTAGCATCCCTGGTACTTAGCTTATTGTAGGCACTATATCTATATGTATATGTCTGTAGATCTATAGTGAAAAAAATATATATATAGTAATCAGGTAAAAATACCATCAAAAAACACATCCCATTTTGATACTTTCAGAAAAACTTTTTTAAAAAATAAAATTCAGAAATTTACTTTGTCATCTCTTCCTTTCCAGCTTTTGATATAGGACATGCCTTTCTTAGGTAGATCACTGGAAAAGATAGATATTTCAGGGCCAATAGAGGAATATCAAAGGAAAATACCACAAGTTGCAAATTAGCTCTCATGGTAACATATTTGCTTTCAAAACAATACCCAAGAAAACTCCATTTGAAAAGACATATCACATTGTGATCTAGTACACATATACATATGTAATTAAACCAAAAGTTTACAAAATGATATTGATTTGTGTACTGATAATGTATACTGTGTCTTAATTTCTTTTCTTTTTTTCTTTTCTTTTCTTTCTTTCTTTTCGTGTGTGTGTGTGTGTGTGTGTGTGTGTGTGTGTGTCTGTCTGTCTGTCTGTCTGTCTGTCTGTCTGTCTGTGGTGCTGAGGATTGATGTCCAGGCCCTGAGCATGCTAAGCAAATGCTCTACCACTGAGCCACGTCCCAGCCCCAGCTTGATCTTTTAGTCTGTTGTTTTATGTTTAATTTCTTTTAAAATAAGTCATGATTCACTAAATTCATTTTATAATCCATTTTGGGTCACAACCTACATTTTAAAAACACTATTTTATACAATTGTTCCTTTTGTGCATCAATTCTTTATAATTCCTCAAAATAGACAGCATTATGGTTAAAGGTACAGGAGCTTCTAGCACTCAAGAAGAAATAAAAAGGCAAATATTAAAAGTTAATTATTGAGTTCACTAAAACCATTGTGTGTGTGTGTGTGTGTGTGTGTGTGTGTGTGTGTGTGTGTGTATACATGCATAACTTTGTAGGTGATAAACTTGGGTTTATGTTGTTGTTAGGTGCCATCCAATTGGGTCCGACTCATAGCGACCCTCATAGGGTTTTCAATGGCTGGTTGTTCCGGGATTGCCTCAGGAGTGGATTGCCACGTCCTTCTCCCATTCGTGCAGTGCTGAGGATAGAACCCGAGTCCTCAGTGAGTGCAGAGCAGCACTCTACCAACTGAGCTAAAGCCCAGCCCCCTTGGATTTATGTAGAAATTGGCTTTTTGTGGATGGTATTTTTCTTCAGCCAAATGCAAAATCTCTGCTAGAGAAACTACTAGTAGTGAGAAGTGATCTTGGGTTTGTTGTAGCTTTTTGAATTATTTGCAAGGCTTCCCAAAGGAGTGGTTAACTGAGTCAGATGTTACCTATATAGTCCTGCAATTTCAATAAATCATTTTCAGAATAAAGCAGAACAATTAACTAATCACTATTCATTTTGCATATATTAATAAATTATTTGTAATAATAAACTTAAAGTACTGGTTAGAGAAATCAGTATGGGTTGCGACTAAACACCAACAAAATAAAAATCCTTACAACTAAGTCAGTATGCAACTTCACAATAAATGGAGAAAAGATTGAAGTTGTCCAAGATTTTGCTTTGCTTGGCTCTATAATCAACACTTGTGGAAGCAGCAGTCAAGAAATCAAAAGGCGCATTACTCTGGGAAAAGCTGTGGCAAAAGATCTCTTTAGAGTATTGAAAAGTAAAGATGTCACATTGAAAATGACAATGGCCTGACTCATGCCATGGTATTTTCAATTGCATCATATGGTTGTGAAAGCTGGACATTGAACAAGGAGACAGGAAAAGAATTGATGCTTTTGAATTGTGGTGCTGGAGACATCTATTGAATATACCATATACTGCCCAAAGAACCAACAGATCTGTCCTAGAAGAAGTGCAACCAGAGTGCTCCTAGGAAGCAAGGATGGTCAGACTGCGTCTTACATATTTCGGTCATGCAGTCAGGAGAGATCAATCCATGGAAAAAGACATCATGTTTGGGAGAGTGGCAGTTCAGAGAAAAAAAGGAAAACCCTCTACCAGATGGATTGACACAGTGTCTGCAGGAATGTGCTTAAACTTAAATAAGATAGTATGCCTGGCACAGAATAGAGAAGTGTTTTGATCTGCTGTGCATAGGGTTGCTATGAGTCTGACTAGACTTGATGGCACCTAACAACAACAACAACAAGGTAAATTTCTTTCCACTTAGAAGAGTCTTTGGTTCATGACACAATTTACTTTTTCCCAATGAGTTTATTTATTTAAGATGACAAAACACAGGTAGCAAACATTTTACTTTTATTAGTGACAAAATAATAATTCATATTATTAAACATTAATTAGTTCCCCAAATCTTCCCAGGACATTTGTAAATCTGTGGTCCTGGTGATTTGAGGCTTCAGAGGAGTTTTACATCAGAGGCAGTTACAGATGGCTTCCAGTTTTAAGGCCCTCGAGGAAAGATAATGAGATTTTAGCTCCCTGCTGACAAATCCTCTAAAGAAAGGCCATCCTACATGTTTTCCTAAGTTACACATTCTTTGCCCTCTTTTTAGTAAGCAGTGAGAAGAGAAAGACAAGGAAGACGGTGGTTATCCTGGGCCCTTCTGGACATCTGACTTCACTTGTGCAAAGTGGCTGCGTTTTTCCTTCCTGACCTCTTGTTCATTATTCAAGTTCCTGGTATGTGAAAGCTGGAGGGTATCATGTTTACTTAGAATTTCTTAAGATTATAGTTAACTTCTCTATTAGATTTTCTGTTTGTTGTTGTTTGGTCCCATAGAATCGGGTCTGACTCATGTGGACCCTTATGTACAACAAACAAGCACTTCCTGACACTGTGCCATGCCTGGTACTATTGTCAGAGCTTCTCTGCTATTCACAGGGTTTTCAATGACTAATTGTTTTGATAATGGGCTGCTGAGTCCTTCTCCCAAGCCTACAGCACCTAGTATTCCCAGCTGGTCTCCCATCCAAGGACTAATGGGGTGATCCTGCTTAGCTTCCAAGATCAGATGGGATCAAATGCCAGGATGGTACAGTTGCAGGTGTAGCAGAGAAGAACTGACAATAGTGCTAGGCATGGCACAGTGTTGGGTAGTGTTTCATCCTATTTTATATATCATTGCTATGACCTTGGGCTGGGATTTAGCTCAGTGGGTAGAGCACTGCGCTGCAGTCTCTGAGGTCCCAAGTTCAATTCCCAGCACCTCGAAAATGGGAGAAGGGCCTGGCAATCCATTCCCAAGGCAATCCCGAAACAGTAAGCCATTGAAAACCCTATGAGGGTCGCTATGAGTCGGATACCGACTCGAAGGCACCTAACAACAACATGAGTCAGACCTAACTCCATGGCACCTAACAATTAAGTTTTCTACTCATTCCCAAATATATGCCTTAAGGAGTTTGTCTTATCCCCCCCCACCTCAGAAGCACATGAAATATTTCTCCCAAATTGCATTTTATTATTATTATTATTATTATTGGTTCTGGGGATTAACATGGTGTTTTAAATGCCTATTTCAAAAATATTTTATGTATAGAAAAATTCAACAAAGAAAAAGAATGTAGCCTATAACCCATCACCTAGGGTTAACTATCACTCTTTCATATTTGGCATATATTCTACTTCTTGTGTCTATGCATGTATGTATATCTATTTAATTTGGACCAAACCATAATATAATTTTGTAGTTTCTTTTTCTTAATAATATATTGTGAACATTTTCCCATTTGCAATGTATTCTAAAATATGACTGTAAACATGACATTAAAATAACTATAGTATAGTTTATCCAACATTTTATGATTTGACATTTTTGTTGCTTACAATTTTTCTGTTATTAAGAATGCCTTTATGACTATTCTTATAGGCAAATCTTTGGGTATAGCCATGATTTGTCCCTCTTAAAATTCTTGCATGGGGAATTTCTGTATTAGAATATATGAACATTTTTGAGGCTTTTGATACATACTGCTAATTTACTTTCCAGAATTGCATGAATTTGCACTCTATTGTTTAGAAACTGAGTGGTTTACATTATTTTTTCTTTTTTCAGAATTAGGCAAAATGTTTTTTTTAAATATTTGAATAAGTTGGGACTTGGTATGCATCTCAGTGATACAGCATGTGCTTAGCATACTTGAGGGCCTGGGTTTGGTTCCCAGAATCTTTCCAAAAATGTGAACAATTATTAATAAGTAATAAACATTGAGGGTGGATAGCATTTAGCCCATGTGGTTCTGTGAAAGGGCAAAAATATTTAATGAGACCCATGAGGCTGGATAAGTTCTTCTTACATTTAATAGAACATCTATAAGTAGAAGAATAAGGTTAAAAATTGAAGATATTTGGGGAGGCTAAACTTAAGAAAAGTATCAGACAAAATACTGGGGTATAGTGAGAGACTATAATATGTTGAGAAAGAGTAGGTAAATATTTATATATATAATTATGAGGATTATGTTATTTTTCATGCCTCTGTTTCAGGCCTACATTTGTCTTTCTTCCACAAAATGATCCTGAGTTTGTTATTTTATTTTCTATTTCTTGACTTTATTTTAGAGGTAAGTAAATTCCTTTAATTTTTTTTTTATCTTCACCATTAAATATAACTGAAAGATAAAATGACTATAAGGAGATGTCTAGCTTAAGTTATCTGCTCTCACAGTCCCACAACAGTTAAACAGGCACTTGGGGAGTCATGGGGGGCAGAAACCATTGAGTTTCACTTTGCTCTAAACTGTTCCAGTTAATGCAGTGGAAGATGGTGCCATTAGAGTGATTATGCAAACTCTCTATAGATCCTACTGGAGGTTCTGATAATACTCATATAAACATTTCATAAATACAATCTTTGCTTTCCTTCCCAAACTTCCATTTAAATTCTATTTTAAAATAAATTTATCTAGCTCTATTTTGATATCTCCAATGATTAAAATGCTTTTATTTTTCCACTACTTCATTGGTAGTGATAACTTAAAGTCCTATCTACCATTTTCCAAATATTTTATCATTATATTGGCACAAACTTTGAAGTCACACTTGAACTTAGTACCATCAGCTCTTTTCCAAGGACTCAAGTCATTTTTCACATTTTTTTGAATTGATACAAATGAGAATGAATTCACTAAAAAAGCAAAGATAAGGACTATTAATACAAAAGCTTGCTTTTTACCTTCTATAGTATTATAAATGCTTTGCACTTATCTTTTTTCCATTATACATCTTTTTCATAGCAAATTTTTAATGTACAACTTAATATGATTCATTCTGACATGAATTTAATTGTGACATTTCCATATATGCATTTTGTTGTACATTACACAGATAAGTTCCCCCTTACCCTCTTGTGCACTTCCTCCCCCTGTCCAACCCCCACCACCAGAGACTTCTCTTCCATTTGCTTGTCTTTTTGTGGTAATATTTTTCTATCTATCTTTGGGTCCCAGTTATGTTTAAGATCGAAACTTTTTCTGTGGTGAACTATCTTTTTACATTGTCAGTACTATCACTTGAATTTTCTAGCCCATCTATATTATTACCATTCTTTGGTATTATTGGTGTTATTATAATTCTTTCCAGGACTATTAAAGTTGGGCTGTTCACCCTGAGGTCACTCCTCCCCCATTTCTCTCTCCTTGTTGTTTCTCCTCTCCCCCACCCCCAGGATTTCCTCCTTTTGCTAGATCCCTCCTTCTTTCTTTTGCAGTGCCCAAATTGTCCCTTCTCCACTAAGTCAACTTTAGCTTTTTTTTTTATGTTCTGACCTCCGCATAGGATTTTCCTTCTTATAATTTTGATTCAGCTCCCACATATGAGTGAGAACATGTGGTGTTTCTCTTTCTGAGCTTGTGTTTGTTCACTTAAAATAATTTTCTCTAATTCCATCCATTTTGCGTAAATGGCATTATTTCATTTTTTTTGATTGCTGAGTAGTATTCCATTGTGTATATGTACCATAGTTTTTTTTTTTTTTTATCCATTCTTCTGTTGATGGGCACTTTGGTTGATTCCATATCCTTGCTATTGTGAAAAGTGCTGCATTGAACACAGAGATGCAGGTGTCTCTGTGGTATGAGAAACTAAATATAATAACTTGAAAATATTATTTTCCATTTATCTAGCAAATTTTTAACTTGTCAAGAGTTTAACAGGAAGAACAGAAAGTATTTATATTGTTAAACAGCAGCCAAATCTTTTCTGGTGTTGATGTGTTTATCACAATAACTAAACAGACTAAAATATGTTCATTTTTCTTTCATTAGAAATTTTAAGTGTACTTGGATTAAATTGGTATGTAAATGTCCATAGCTCATCACCTATTCTTCATTGATCCATCAGTCTACCCACTCATTCAACAAATATCTATTGAATCTTCATGTGCTAGGCACCACCTAAAATAGTACGAACAGAAAGATGGGTGGCTAGAAGAGGCATGAACATGGTAGTTATAGTCCAGTATGGTAAGGTTAGAGATAGTATTTTGGGACTTGAAAGGGAACCTCCTCCATGGCAAGAATTTGGAGGAGAGTATCACATGCTCCTCTGAGGTGATGACCACCTCGTGAAGCCTGACATAGTACAATATTCCAGATCGGGAGAGGACTAGGAAGGAACCAGTATGAGAAACAGTATCATGACCAGAGGCATCCCATTTCATGAGAGGAACTATAATTGGTTTGGTCGCACTGTATCTTGAGATTTCAGGTAGGGAGTGGCTGAGATGTGGTCAGAAAATTAGACAGAATTCATTCTGGACAGACTATTCTGCCCTGTGAAGGAACTTAACCTTTATCTCCAGGACCTATAACAGATGATCTGTGGTGTAAATGGTGGCTGTTACTGGAGTATCTTAAACAGGGAATTAACAAGATCAGGTATGAATTTTGTAGAATGTACACAAGCTAGATTTGAAGAGGTTAAGTCTGAAAAGATGGAGGACAAGTAAGTTGCAGGAGAAGACGCTGGTGACAGATGATCAAGGGTTTAACCAGGATAGTATGTTCCCAAAGTTGGGAATAGGAGGATATATCCAAGATACTTATTAAGGAGGTAAAATCTTTAGAATTCTGTTAATTTTTCATGGAGTGAAGAAATTCTCCAAATATGATTGTGACTCCATTGAACAACAAGCAAATCTAACTGTAAGGGATCCAATATGAACAGGCATATAATGAGTACATAAGGATAATTATGTTGTTGTTGTTGTTAGGTGTTTTTGAGTTGGTGTCTGACTCATAGTGACCCTATGTACAACAGATGAAACACTATTGTCAGTGCTTCTCTGCTATTCATAGGGTTTTCAATGGCTGATTGTTTTTTGGGAGTAGGTTGCTGGGTCCTTCTCCCAGGGACAATTATAAGGAGTTTGAAATAAACAGTAACATTGAAACCTCAAGTCAATTCATGATAAATCAGAGTGAAGGTAAAACAAGTTCACCCTGAAGGACTAAGAAAACTTCCAGGCAAGGCTCGGTTTTATTGATAGTCTCAACACTTAGTAGACTTTAGCAGCATAGTTTATTTTCAGGTGATTCCATTAAATTAACTTTGATCTGTTGACATGCCAGATTGGCAATGAGAATTCTTTATGAATTTCTTGTTTATGGCCCTGGGAATGATTATTTCATGAACAGGAGGAAGAAGAGACTAGTGAGTATGTCAGGGGGAAGAAAGAGTACTGATTCAACCTGGACATGTTAAATTTGAGTCACCTGTGATATATGTGGAGTAGATAATTGGAAACAAAGTACTTGATCCGGGAAACAAATTAGGGATAGAGAGGCATATTTGGTAGCCAAAGTCATGAGAGTAGGTACAATTTCCCAAGAACAGACAGAGATTGCAAGGAGAAGTGTGGCAGAGTCTTGAGGAATACAACATGTTAGGATCATAGAGGTGAGCCCAACAGAAGATACTGGGAAAGAATGAATGGCCAGAGATATAGGAATGGAATTATAACACTTTTTAGGCTTTTCCTCTTCCATACAAGTTCCTTTCCTACACGTTGGAAATTCTCCAGGGCTTGTCTTTAATTGCCTACAACTGGTTTGGGTCAGAATCAATTATGTCTGTTTTTATAGCATTTTGGGTAACTATTACCATAATTACAGCATATTGTGGTTTTCTGGGTGTGGTTCTTAACTTTGTTATTAAATAGTAAATTTCTCACTGGCACTGTCAAGCACTGTAAAAAGTTTAGATTTTATCTACTTGTAAGCTAACAAGTTAGTCTATCACATTTTTATGGATGTTGGCAGAAGACAAGAGGCTCCTGGAGCTGAGACAAGGGATTGACTATGCTCAGCACCTCAGACAGCACAAACTTCACATTATGTCAGTTCCTTTTGCCCTCAAATCCCGTAGGATGGCTCAGAGTGGCCAAGGTGGGTGCTGCTCACACAGTGGGCTTGTGTCATAGCTAAGACCCTCTATGTTATAGCTAATACCCCTGAGATTAGGGAATCAAACTTTGTTTATACTAGGGATCAAGCTTAGTATCTTTCATATGCTAGGAAAACCTGGCCTACCTTTCCCTCCTGAGGTAGATATATTTATTATGCTGGAAAGTTTAGAAACTGCCCTCTTTACCAAAGGGAGACAGTGACTCTACCTTCTAAGTCTGTCCTCCATACACACATCCTGGAAAAGATGACCCAGGACAGGAGCTGCCAACGCCTCTGCTCACAAGATGTGCAGAAGGGATCCATAGGGATTATCTCCCAGCAGGCACATTAAATGTCTTTTACATTTTTATGTGCCTGCAGCCATGCTGCTGTGGTGTCCGATTCCATCAGATCTTAGAAGCTAAGCAGGGTCGGACCTGGTTAGTACTCGGATGGGAGACCGCCTGAGAACACCAGATGCTGTAGGCTTGGGAGAAAGACCCATCAACCCACTCCCAAAAAACAATCCGCTGTTGAAAATCCTACGAATAATAAAGAAGCATTGACAATAGTGTTTCACCTGTTGTATGCACGGTCGGTCGCTATGAGTAGGATACTGACTTGATGGCACCTAACAACAACAACATTTTTATTTACCCCTTGCATCTCTCAGGTTAGTATCTGGCATATGGCAGTTGCTAATTTGTGAATCTGGCATATGGCAGTTGCTAATAGTTTGTGAAATAATGATTTAGAAATAACATCAACATTAGAGATCGTTTAGGGGAATTTTGCATAGAATTAGTTATAATAGGAAGTGTGAAGGATGCTTTGAATTTCTGCTAAATGCTATTTTTTCTCCTTTTATTGATAAATGTTGGTGGGGTAGAGAGTAACACAGCATTTACTTTTTCCATTATGCAACTATTCCATCACTTTTGGTTACACTTATCAGCTTACATGGTTTACGGAACCTTTTGACTTATTAGTAAAACTTGCATGCATATTTGGGTTCAGTTCCCCTATTTTTCCCATGTACTCATGAAGTTGCATCATTTACATTGAGATTATCCTCTCCCCCTTTATCTCTCTACATTGTTTCTCCTCCCAATCCCACCTTCTGCAATCTTCGTTTCCCTTTGCTAGTTCCCTCCCTCCTTCTTTCTACTCTTTATAGTAGCCCTTCTTTGCTAAGTTTAACTGTGCATTTTTATACAATTTATGTATTGGATTTTTTCTTCCTTTAAGTAAGATTCAGCTCCCACATATGAGTGAAAACATATGCTATTTCTCTTTTTGAGCTAATGCTATATTTTAAAAATATTTCAAACATAATTAAGCTCTTTGAGAACAACTATGTGTATTAATTCCTTTTGATTCTTGTAGTCTAAAATAGAACCGCGAACATATTAATTGATTCACAAAAATTTATTAAATACACTGGACTGTGTGGAGGATTACACAAATTTGAATGATGCACGTTGAAGTAGATAATTTGTCTTTGTTCAGTACTTCTAATCCTTTTCTGTAAAAATTCCAGTATTTTTTTTTCCAGTGCTGAGGAGTTGAACCCAAGACTTCATGTACACTTTGCAAACAAGTGCTCTACCACTGAGCTGCATCTCCAGTCTATTTTTTACTTTTTAATTTTGAGATAGAGTCTTGCTAAGTTACACAGGCTGCCTCTGGTCTTAAACTTGCAATTCTCCTGCCTTGCCTCCTGAATTGCTGGGAATACAGGTGTGGACCAGTAAACGGAGCCTCCAGCAGTTTTTAAACCTCCAAAGCATGTGAAGAAAGGAAGATGAAAACACTAATTCCAGTTAAATGCTAGTAACTACATAGATTACCCTTTTACAGAGCATTTTGTTTTTAAACATCAAGAGCAGACTAGATGTCAGGATATGATAAAATGGTCTTTCTCACACCTTATTTGTAGAAATGTAAATCAGTATAACCTTTATATATGCACTTGGCTATTTTCAATGAGGCTTTAAATGCCTACCTAGCAATTTAATATTGGTGAAACTGCCCAAAATAAATTATTCAAACTATAGAAAAGAAGTTTTAGCACAAATATGTTAAACCCAGAAATGTATTTATAATAGCATAAAATTTTAAGATTCCTTCCTGAACTTAAGGAATTCTACCATAACATAATAAATCACTTCATAGACCATGGAAAGACATTATTGCCAAGTTTTCCTCCTAAGAGGAATAAATTATCACTATTCCTAGACAATTTAAATATTGGTGTCATATGTCTTTCCAAGGTCTCTTCCATTTCATTTAATCTAGGTTATATGATTCATACTTGTCTATAAGGAAAGGTAATAGAATTTTCAATTGCTTCTTGTTTTCATTTGGAGGTTGATCTTTTAATACAATGATACTCAGCCGGAAGAGCAGAATCAAATTCTCTGGGGGATGCATTATCACTATTATAATATTTTATATTTATAATAGTAATTATGAACCTCAAAATTGATTTTTAAGTTTTATTCTAATAAAGAATGGAATTATTTGTACTTGGAATAATTATTCGAAGATATTGTTAGTAAGTGCTGGTGAAGATATTAAGGACATCAGATAATATCCTATCAATTTATATTCTGTCTTATGACTAAAAGTGTCAGTAGGTGAGATCAAATCAGAAACTGGGAAGCAGATGAAAAGAACACTTAAGGTTTATTTCATGGAAAAACATAAAATCCTGATGAAATCCACTCAGGGCTCTGAATTTTGTTAAATTAAGTGTTACCACTGGGTTTATGTAATGTCAAAAAGCAAATCCCACATCTGGAGGAAAGATGGCAGTAATTTAATAAAGCATTTGACCTTTTCACATTAGTCATAATTCCATCCAGAAGAAAAGAGTTAATAAAGTTCTTTTTCTTAATAAATCTCTTTGATGCCAAGATATACATTGGCGTACTTAATTGGCTTTTATTTGAAGCAAGCACTCTTGGGTCTCATTGATGTACAGATGAGATTTAGTGCCTTTGATTTTCAGGGAACTCCCTCAGTAAGCAGTTTACATCAGCTTTTTCAGGATTAAACAAATACATACAAAAGTGCAGTTGGCCCATTGAGGTTTTTACCTTTCTATACATCTAATGGTCCAGGTATAAAATGAAACATGGCCAAAAGAAATAGAGTTAGTATCTCCAGGGATGAATTCATCTCAGGCTGCCCTAGAAGTAAAAATGAGAATATCCTCTGTATTACTTTTCTGACTGAAGTGATTGAGAAGGTTAAAGATAGCACAAGAGCTGAGAGAAAACCTGAAAATGTGAAAATGGACAAGGAAGTTCAGGGTGGACCAAAGGAGATGGAGAGCTGTGGGAAAAGCCTACAGGAGAAGCCTGAGCTGTGGCGATGGGAAAGACCTGTGCCTCTAGCGGTTATAGGGACAGTGAGGGAAAAACTTAAAACTTCCCTGGAAGACAGTGAGAGAGGGGGCTTGTGGACAAGGAGGGGAGGGAGGGAAGGAAGAAGGGAAAGGAAATTACAAGATAAAATAAAAATTGAGCCAATAGTTTTACTTTCTTCTGATATGAATGCAAACTTTTCCTGTGTCTGGAGATTGATTCATTATTAGTTTCTTAGACCTCCGGCCAATTTCATTTTAATCATCTGTAATATACACCTGTGGGAAGTATTGCTTCAAATATATATATAGATGCTAATTTAATCTTACAAATTTTCCATTTTAATTACTCAAATACAAACGTTTCACATTTTCCCTTTGATATCAAATAGAAACTTTTATTGGTCCAACAACACAGGCTACATTATGCACCACCTGCTAGTATGAAGAAAGATTGAGTTAGTATTTTTGTGAAACATTAAGAGTTTACAAGCATTACTGTAAAAGTCATCTTAAAACATGAGTTTGTTAATTGTTTTGAGAGAACCATTTTTGGGCTTGGTTAATCTACTTTTCTTTTTCTATTTTATTAACCTCTGATCTCTCTTTATTTTCACTCCCTTCAGGTTTGTTCTGTTTTATTATTTATTTTTTTATTTATTTTTTCTTTTCTGTTTTTTGTCTTGTTTTGTTCTGCTTTTCTGAAGTGGGGATCAAACCTAGGGCCCTAGGGCCCTGGGCATGCTAGGCAAGTACCACAGAGCTACATCCTCAGTCTTTGTTTTTTTGAGACAAAGACTCACTATGTAGCCCAGGCTGACTGACTTTAACCTAATGATCCTCCTGCTTCAGGCCCCCCCCCCCCCTGCAGTGCGGTGATTACAGGTGTGAGCCACCATCCCTGGTACTCTGTTGTTCTTTATCTTACTTGCGAGTTGCATTCTAAACTTTTCTATTTTCAATCTCTTTTATTTATTTATTTTAATGAATAGATGTACAGATTCTAACATTTCCTCTCAGATTCACTTTGTTCCTCCTGTATGTTTTGATATATCAATTGGTTCTAAACAGTTTTTAAAATTCTACTGTAAGTTTCTCATTAACTTGATAAGTTATTAAGGATATATTTAAGTATATCTATGTATCCGCATGTTTTTCCTCAACTATTGATTTCTAGCTTTGTCACTTTGTGGTCAGGAAATGTATTAATTCTTGAAAACTTATTGGAGTTCTTTTGTGATTCATTTGTGATTAGTTTATGTAAATGTTTCCTGGATATTTGGAAATATACTGGGAAGTGTTTTCTATTTGTTCCCTGTGGAGAGTAACACCCAACATTTATACAAGATTATTACTAATACACTTGAAATATGCTCTGTCCCATTCACTTTGTTCTTTTGTTGTTTTTTTGTTGTTGTTGTTGTTGTTTTATATGTCTGTTTCTGATAGAGATTTGTTAAAGTTGCTGAGTATGGTTTGGATTGGTCAATTTCTACTTACAACTGCCTTATTTTGTTTTGTTTTGTTTTGTCTTTAGGCCCATAAAATTTTATGACTGTCATATCTTTTTGGTGGTTTATTCCTTTTACTATTATGTACTCGTCATTATCTTTATTTGCCTTACATATTTATGTGATACATCAGCCTTCCTTTTGGTGGTGTTTGCTTAACAGATCTTTTCTGTTATTTTTCTTTATATGTTCTGTGCTATTATGTTGTAGCATTGTCTCTTAAAAACAATGTATTTCTAGATTTTCAAAAAACACATGCTGGTCTGCAAAACAGGAGAACTATGATGTTGCAGAAGAGTGCTAGATCTACTTAAGCCATGCCAATTTGTCTAGTGCCTTAATTGCCTTTGTGTCTTTGTTATAAAATTTCTTAGTGAGAAATACAAGATGCCTCTGCCAACAGTTGCAAAGAAACTGAGACTTAAGTTTACACAGTAGCATGTCAAGATGCCCAAAGCAGGTAATAAATCCAAGACTTAATTTGGTTTTCTTGTGTGCCTGTGGAAATTTGGATAGAAATGATTCTGTAAGTACTCTAAAAATACATTTTAATAAATTATACTTTACTTTCTATTATTTTCCCCTTAAATTTTCATAGAAGACAAATTGTGAGAAGGCATTTTGCTATGATCTGTGAAGATAAATGTTTCCATACCCTCACTAAATTGTAAACTCTTCAAAGGCCCAGGTGGCTCTTGATCATGTTTGCTTTATCTGGTGCATAAAGTAAAAGTTCAAAAATTGTCCTGAACTGAAATCTTAATTTTGTGGAGATAAGAAGATGAAAGGGAAAGGGAAATTTTCAAAGTAACTTTTTTCTTTATGACATAAATTATTGGGAAAGAATGGCAATTATGTTAGAATTTCTACTGTACTTTATTACTGATCTGAGTTATGGCCTTAATGACCATTTTTACAAATGTACCCAAGTATGTTATTAGTATTTTTCAAAAAGATAAGTGATAGGCAATTTCACAAAAAAGCACAAAATATCCCTATGTGTAAATCACTATATTGTAGGAAGTACCATGTCTTCTCCATAGTGTGTTGTAGCAGTGCCTGGCCCATTATAAGCTTTCAAGAAATGTTTGAATGAATAATGGATGGATGTTATGCAGACCTCTATTACATAATCTTACCTGCATGGGAAACTTTAATTCACATCATTTCTTTTCTTACATTCAAGAACAGGTTGAAACTCTACTACTTCTATAAAATATTTCTGACAACACAAAGAAAAAATACATGTTTCTCTTCCATTTTGTCTATTTTGTCTATTCTGTTCCCATTTTGTCTATTTTCTCCCCTACTAACTTACATTGGACAATTTTTAAAAATAAGTTTTTAACTCTGTTTTGCTATTTCAAAAGTTCAACAAATCTTTCTTGAACTGGATTTTTAGAAAGTAAAAGTTAAGTGCCAATACTTGTTGAGCCCCTACTATGTTTAGATCCTTTGCAAGGAAACTTAAGGAAGTTTTCCCCATTGGTTCTCATAATTATCCTACGAAGTATGTATTATTAATCTCTTTTAATATATGAGAAAACTAATGGTAGTGAGGTTAAGCTAGTTACCGTAGGCCAAGCATTCAGGAAGAGAAGAAAGTGATACTAACTTACATATTCTTTTCATCTAACTGTGATACCTCCAGACCAAACTGAGCTGGTAAGGAAGTCTATGTATGTATTAATTTATCCACCAACCACCTCTGAAAGTATATTATTTTGAAAATGGGGTAGTACATATTTATCCCTAGAGTCTTTTTTAGGATCATGCTATTTGTTTCAGAATGCACAGTATTCTTTTTACTTGAGACATGTTCACTTCTCTTCCTTGTAGGGTCTAAACACTTAGAAATCAGAAATTGTGCCTACTTATACTAACTGATCATCAGACCAGTTGTCCAAAGCATTTTTGTTGTTGTTGTTTTTTAGAGACAGTGTCTCACTGTGTAGTCCAGGCTGGGCTCAAACTTGCAATCTTCCTGCCTCAGCCTCCAAGTGCTGACATTTGCAGGCGTGCACCACCACACCCAGCTTTTGAGCATTTCTTGATGTGGTACTTGGCTGCAGATCTACCTTCTAGATGCTTATACTCTGTTAAATAATTTAAGGCAAATTCAAGACTGATAATTAACATTAAGGTACAGGATGACATTACAGATAAAGAATATTCCTCACATTTCTTGGCTTTGCAGTCACATGTATCTGTTCTTAAATGTTTATTCTAATTCCTTACTAGTATAATGCCTTGGATAGGTTACTCAATCTCTCCCTAGGCCACAGTTTCCTCAGATACAAAATGAGGATGAAGATCCTTGTCATATGGGTCAATAAGATAATGCCCATCCTATAAATGTGGAAGTCATTATTTTTTTTTATTGGAAAATTTTAATGTACACCTTAATGTGATTCATTCTGACATGTTTTCATTGTGACATTTCCATATATGCATTTTGTTGTACATTATACATATAGGTTTCCCCTTACCCTTTTGTGTGCTTCCTCCCCCCATCCCCCTTCACCAAACACTTCCCTTCCATTTGGTTGTGTTTTTATGATAATATTTTTCTATGTATATATCCTTGGTCATGATTGTTATTAACCCTAGAAAAGCATGTTCTCCAAAAACAATAAGTAAATTAGGTTTGTCTAACTAATATTTGTTTAATACCTATCTGTTGGTCTTGAGGCTACCTTCTCTTAAACCAATACAGAGACAAATGGGTGGAGAAGTCCTCCAAGCAGCAAAGGTGAATGCCTTTGACAGAAATTAAAGCGAATACAAATGCCATTTCCTTCAATTCCTGTACAGCAGTTTATAGGGGCATTAGAGTAGGATATGACATAAATTTTATAGATATTATACATTAAATATACATACTATTTCACCTCATCTAGAATTACAGCAACATTAATTATGAACATTATCTGCCAGTCAGTAATCTCTAAGCCAAACCGGGCTTGTAATAAAGTCTGCACGTGGTGTTCTGTCTATAAAGAGGCACTGAAGTCCTGTGGTGATCTTGTAGAGGTTTTCTGTATCCTTCCTCTGCCCCTCTGATCCATTTAGGCTCTTATGAGCAGACCGTTGATCATGACTAAAAGCAGCTAAGTGCTTTCTTTCCTGATGCTTAGCAGTTTCTCTGGAAGCCAGCAGACAATAATGTAGCCCTTAATACAGACTCAGACCAAATTTAGGAGGGGAGGAAAGAGCATGATATAAAGTTAAGAAAACATGGCCTTTCAAGAAGACTAATGAAGACAAATATATCCAAGGTAACCTTTAAGTCACATGGCTGTGAATATTTTCCTTTACAAATTTCCTTTACAGATTACTTCTGCACCTGCAGACCTGTAGGAAAAGGGGCTGAAAGAAATAAAATGAATTAGTTGCTTAAATGACAAGAAAAGAAAATTTAAGTTATATATTATCAGGTATTTGCTTGTAAGATGATAGAAAAGTACCTCTAAATCTTGATAAATGAAATAATTATAAATTCTAAGGATGTTAAGTGTGACTATCATAAAGAAAATGTCATTGAACAAATGTGGGGTGAATCTTGATGCTCCTAAAGCTGCCCATATGTTTCTATGTTTACATATTTTACAAAAATGAGATCATACTGTTCTGCATCCTGCAGGACATGCTGTTCTGCATCCTGCTATATTTTACCTGATAAATGGCTGCCTTTTTAATTTGAGTGAATATGTCCTTACAATATTTCTAAAAGGTGCTCAATATCCTACTTTATTGCTAAGACTGGAATTTATGAAAAGACTTTACTAAAGGAGCAAATGCCTGCAGCTGTAGCCCTGTGGCATCCGATCCCGTCAGATCTCTGAAGCTAAGCAGGGTTGGGCCTGGTTAGTACCTGGATGGGAGACCGCCTGGGAACACCAGAAGCTGTAGGCTTGGGAGAAGGACCTGGCAACCCCCTCCCAAAAATCATTCTGCATTGAAAATCCTATGAACAGCAGAGAAGCCCTGACAATAGTGTTTCCCCTGTTGTACAGAGGGTCGCTATGAGTCAGATACCGACTCGTGGCACCTAACAACAACAACAAAAGAGCAAATAGGAGTATATATTTATAAAGCCTGTGCCTGCACATATGCACACACACAAACACATACACGGAAACAAGTAATCACCATCTGGTTGTAAGCCAAGGTTTTTGATGCTGTTTGGTTGGATTTCTCTAAAGGCTTATTTTAGGCCTTACTCTATTTCACTCAGGATTATCAGAGAAAGGGATTCCTTGCATGGGCACATTTTCTGTGTCATATCTGTCTAAACATATTTTAAGCCAATATACCATAAGGATTGACAGAATGGCTGCAACAATATGTTTAAACATAAAAAAAATATAGTGTGCCTGACACAGAGTCAGGGAGTGTTTTGTTTTGTTTTATATAGTTGTCAGAGTTGCTATGACTTGGACCTGACTTGATGGCACCTAACAACAACAACTACACCATAAGGTTTGATAACAAAATGGTACACTACAACAGTAGGATTATTCTTGTTTCATAATTTTTCACTGGAGAGTAGGATTTGGGAAAAGGATGGAGATATTAGATTGAGATGTGTTTGGAACTTATATTGGACTTGGAACAAGGACAGTTGTCAGATGAGAAAGGTGTGTTAGGGTTGGCTCATGGCAGCACATGAGAGCCTATTTTGTGCATTTCTGCCCAGCTCTGTATTCACTGACATCATGTTGGTTTGAAATTAGCCACAGTGAGAGTATTCATTCCCTAGAGATGGGCACATGCTACAAACCATGAGTTTTCTCTCCTGGAGAACCATTTGTTAAATGTTTACCCACACACCATGATCCCCCTGCTACCTGCTGTCTATGAGGCCTCTTGTGCAAGGGCCAGCATTAGGACAATGTAAGAAGTTAAGCCTGGGGCTGGTTTGTGTTGAAAGAAGGCAGAATCTCAGGAAGATTAAAACATAACAAAACAAAACAAAACAAAAAAACCTTGTTCTATTGTTTATTGCTTGATTACAAAAAATAAACCTGTTCTATTGTTTATTGCTTAATTTTAGATATTACCAATAGACTTCCTATGATGTTAGTAAAAGATTTAGTTATCTTACACCCTCATTTAACCCTCTCCCACATTCTCCCAATATCCTTAGGTCAAATAATTTACATTAATACACTATGTAAATACTGTTCATAGCTGGGCAAAGTGCAGTACGATGATTACTTTTCCTTACATGGGCAACTTTTTCTTTTTTCATGAATTAATTATTGACTCATTTTTACTTTGCTTAGTTTCATATATATATATATATATATATATATATATATATATCTCCAATTCTTCCCACATGCAGCATATTTATAAAATAGCTCTTAGTATAATTTTCTGTATATTCAAAGGCAGCAGATGATTTGTCAGTTTCATTTTTCCAGGAGCCATTCCTCCTAGGAATTTTATTCTCCAGCTCCAGGTTAGACTAGTTAGTCAGGATCTGCCATATAGCTATTGTTCTGGGATTTCCCTTTACTACATTCTATATTGGAGTCTCTTGTCTTCTGAACCCAAGTTTTATCTCTTGGTGTATTGCTTCCTCTGTTTTAAACTGTGTTGCTTTTGTCCATCCCTTCTCAAGGATGGATGCATGTGAAATGACGTGGATTCTTTTCCTGTCTGAAAATGTCTGTTAGACTTTCACAATTGACTTTTGAAGATACTGTTCCAGTATCCTGTAGTTTTCGCTGTTGCCATTAAGAGGTCCAATACAAACTGAAATCAAGAAACTTTAATTTTTACTCATTGTTACTAATGTTTCAGAATTTTGTAATGATGTGCCTTGATAACAATTTTCTTCCTATAATGATTATGCTGAAAATGGGATTCTTTTCAGCCTTCAGATTCAAGAATTTCATTCATTGGAAATTGTCACATTTTATTTCTTTAAATTTCCTCTAATATATTTTTTGTTAGAAACTGACATATTGCACTCTGGATTTTTAAAAAAATTATCTTTTCTCTTGCCCATGTGTTTATTTTTGTTCAACTTTATGGTATATTTCTTTTTCTTTGTTTGTTTTTGTTTGTGTGTATATGTGTTTTGTTCTTGTTGTTTTCAATTTCCTGTGGTTTTTCTTTGCTATTATTTTATGATCCCCCCACTGAATACTACATTTTGACTCTAAGTTTTGAATTCTTTTAAATTCTTGTTGCTTTTTATACCTACTTAATATTTTATGGCTATAATTTTAATTCTTATTCCACTGAGGATACTGACAATATTTAGAAGTTGTTTTATGCTTTCTGCTTTGTTTCTAAATCCTCAACATTCTTTTTTATTCTGAATGAGTGACTCATCATTCACATTGTAAGCTTTCATTACTGTATTTTGATGTTAAAGCTCAGGCATTAAAAACTGACTTGAGTAAGAAAATGAATTGACATTCTTCCTATATGGACAAGGCTTTTCAATGTTGGTTTTGCTGTAGGGTAATTGGGCTTTTTACTGGGAGATTTACAGAGTAGTTATCTGTTGATGTTTTCTCTGGAGGAATTTAGTTTTATAGAAAAGAATGTTACTATATGCTCAGGAAGGGGCTGGTGTCTATCATTCAATCTGAAGACTTGTATTTGATCTCTGAGGTAGGTAGCTTCCATTTGTTTCTCTGAATGTACTTTCCAGCCCCCTCCTTCAGCTCTTTGCCTTTGGAAGCCATATTTATTAGTTGAGGGTATAATTATTACACCAATAGGCTCTTTTTCCTGCTGGCTATGATTGGTTGGAGACAATGGGAATCCCCAGTGAGAGATCAAAGAAAGGGAAGAGAGGATTTGTCTCCTTAGCTTCCTTGCATCAGGGTCCTATTGGGCTGTCTATGTTAATTGAAGTTCACTATACCTCTCAAAGCAGCTCCTTAGTATGACTCTTTCTGGGTGGTAGGAACTACTCCCTCTTTTCTACTCTTTGGATCTAATGTTTATCAGTTGTGTGGTTACTATTCCTTGGCATTTTTCTTCATTATATCCACACTGTTTTGAATAGTTCCTCTATTAAATTCTCCTAGAATTATATGAATTTTTGTGAACCAATTGTTTCTGGCTTGGACTTTAATACTATAATTGGTTCCATAATTGACCCATGAAAACAAACCCTCAAAACAAGATTCTGGGATTAGTGTCTTATATATTTGAGGAATGCAAATATGGAGATATGAGATATGAGATATGAGTAATTCATAGCATGTAGTGCCATTATGGTATTCACATTATGGCAGGTGGTACCAGAGGATGGAGAATAATGGAAGGCAAGGAATATAGAAAGAATTCAGTAGGATGTATAGTTGCTATGGTACAATAGTGGTTTTAAAAATTGTGGAGTAATTGCCATCTTATGGCCCTAAAGAGCCTTTGTAAGGAAAAGGAGAAATCTAAAGCTTTGAAAACTCAATGAAGAGTATGTATGGAGGCTGGGTGTAGTGGCACTTGCCTTTAATTCTGGGATTTAGGAGGTTGAGGCAGGAGGATCACAAGTCTGAGACTGGCCTGGACAATATAATAAGTCTCTATCTCAAAAGACAAAACATAAACAAAAAATGAAAAAGAACATGTGTGGAGAGCCAGAAATTCATCATGATATCTTTAAAGCAACCTCTTTGTCTTACTGTTCTGTGGAAGATATGATTGAGAACCAAGTCTTGAGTACAACTGAAATAAGGATATTATTGAATAAGAAATGAGATCCCCAAACAAAGATTATGGACAGTAAAACTGAGTCTGAGAACTTTGATCATTAATATCTCCCTGAAATTCACAAGCTAAAACCAATTCCTAGCACTATTACATTCTTTTCAAACCCATAATGATAGATCCCAAGAGAACATGGAGGGGAGCATAAAATGTGTGTTTAAGAAGGATACACTTGGGCTGGGGATATAGCTCAGTGGTAGAGTGTCTGCCTAGCATGCATAAGGCCCTGGGTTTGATCCCCAGCACTGAAAAAAAAAAAAAGAAGAAGAAGGATATACTTGAAGAATCACAAGAAGTTTAGGAACTTTCCAATCAGCAGAAAATTGGGAAGCATATATAGAAGTACTAGACTAAGAGAAGTGAATTCATTTAGCAAAATTTGGGACTTAGTGTATCTCAAACACCTGAAATTGGCAGTGTTGGATATAAATATATCTTTTCATTGTCTTTGGGGAGCACTGGCTAATACACATGTTGATATCTAGCATTTTTGTTGTTGTTAGGTGCTATCGAGTCAAGTCTGACTCATAGTGACCCTATGTACAGCAGATCAAAACACTTCCCAATTCTGTGCCAGGCACATGATCTTATTTATGTTTAAGCCCATTGGTACAGACACTGTGTCAATTCATCTGGTGGAGGGTTTTCCTTTTTTTCACTGATCTGCCACTCTCCCAAACATGATGCCTTTCTCCAGGGATTGGTCTCTCCTGACTACCTGTCCGAAATATGTAAGACACAGTCTAGCCATCCTTGCTTCCAAGGAGCACTCTGGTTGCACTTCTTCTAGGAAAGATCTGTTGGTTCCTTTGGCAGTCCATGGTATATTCAATAGATGTCTCCAGCACCATAATTCAAAAGCATCAATTATTTTCACGTCTCCCTTGTTCAATGTCCAGCTTTCACAACCATATGATGCAACTGAAAAAACCATGGCATGAGTCAGGAGCACCTTTGTCTTCAATGTAACATCCTTACTTTTCAATACTCTAAAGAGATCTTTTGCCACAGCTTTCCCTAGAGCAATGCATCTTTTGATTTCTTGACTACTGCTTCCATGAGTGTTGATTATAGAGCCAAGCAAAGCAAAATCTTGGACAACCTCAATCTTTTCTCCATTCATTGTGAAGTTGCGTGCTGACCCAGTCGTAAGGATTTTTATTTTGTTGGTGTTTAGTGGCAACCCATATTGAAGGCTATGATCTTTGATCTTCATCAGTAAATGTTTTAAATCCTCTTCACTTTCATCAAGCAGATATTTAGCATACTAGGTGTGATATCTGTACTGGAACAAATAAATAGAGCCCTTGGTACTTGGTATAAAAATGCCTTCTTTTCTGTTTCCATCAGTAAGTAAAATTTTAAAAAAAGCTTATATTTATATAACAGAGATAATAGTGTGCAGTTTGCTGTGGGGGTCACAAATTGAGTGCTTTAGGAAGCAGATTTGAGAAGTTTCTTGTTGAAACTGTTTGTTAGGGATCAACACTTGTAGAAGGAGTTCAGAGGGTGATGGAGAAACTGTGATAGTTTAAGGGCCTGCAGGATCAGTGAGATTTATAGGGGAACCGTGACCTGAGGCATATTAGGACACTTCTTCTCATGTGGACTGGGATTTAGCTCAGTTGGTAGAGTGCTGCTCACACTCTCTGAGGACCCAGGTTCAATCCTAGGACTGCAAAGATGAAAGAAGGATATAGCAATCCACTTCCAAAGCAATCCCAAAACAACCAGCCATTGTAAACCCTGGGAGGGTCAGTATGAGTCAGACCTGACTGGATAGCACCTAACAACAACAACTTTTAATGTGGGAGAGAAGTTGCTGTATCTTGTCCCACTCATAATATCTTACAGTTTTCTTTCATTTATTGAGGCAACAAAAGCCAGAATTAGGCATGCCATATCAACTCATTGACTAGTTATCATTGACTAGATAACTCCAAAAGTTAATAGTTTTTAGTTGGACCTTAAATTAGAAATAGCTATGAGATAGTTCAGGCTGCAACACATCAGTCTTTGTCATTTAGACCTTGTGATCAAGAAAAACCAGTAGTCTGTTCTGTCAGTGGCAGATGGCAATGCTGTGCAGAAGTGAAGGAAACAATTGACAGAGTGAAGAGAAAGCCTACAGAATGGGAAAAATGCCTTTGCCAGCTATACCTCAGACAGGGGATTAATATCTAGAATATATAAAGAACACAAAATCTTAAATGCCAAAAAAAAATCATCCAATCAAAAAATCAGCAAATGAACAGATAGTTCTCATAGAAAAATACAAATGGCCAACAATCATATGTAAAAACATTCAATATTTTTAGACATCAGGGAAATGCAAATTGAAACTACATTAAGATACCATCTCACCCAAGTCAAAATGGTGAGCCTCAACAAAACCAAACAACTACAAACACTGGTGAGGATGTGGGGAGAAAGAAACCTTCATATACTGCTGGTGGGAATATTAGTGCAGCCACTATGGAAATCAATGTGGAGTTTCCTCAAAAAACTAAAAATATAACTACCATATGACCCAGCTATATCACTCTTGGGTGTGTATCTGAAGGAATCTAAGTCAACATACCACAGAGATCTCTGAACATTTATGCTTATTGTGGCAATATTCACAATAGCCCAGATATGGAATCAGCCTAGAAATCCATCAACAGATGAATGGATAAAGAAAATGTGGTATATACACACCATAGAATTTCACTCAGCCATACAGAAAAACAAAATCATGTTATTTACAGGAAAATGGATAGAAATAGAGGGCATTGTTTTAAGTGAAATAAGCCAGACTCAAAAAGAAAATATATCACATTTTGTCTCATATGTAGACTCTAGAGTACACACACACACATTGTATATGTCTAGGGATATATATATACACACACATATACATACATATCATATATATCATATATACACACATATAAATATACATATATGATAAATTAGAAGAGGGACTATTTATGGGAAGAAAGAGGACTAAAGAGAGGGACAGAGGGAAATAAGAAAGGGTAATTGGGGCTCATGAAGTCTAAATATCATGTTTTCTCTTATATGCAGAATCTATATTAAATATATGTATATATGTATATATGCATGACATATATGTGCGTGTATGTATGTATGTATATATGTATCTATCTATCTATATACATACATACATGACATGGGAGCAGAAAGGGAATTGTTTGTGGAGAAGAAGGAGGATACCAGCAGAGGGAGCCTAAGAGGGTAATAGAAATGGGGGGGTGAACATGAGCAGTGTACAATGATATGCATGTATGAAAACGTCATAATCAACTTGCATGCTAACAAAAAAAAATTAAAAATAGATAAAGTGACAGAACAAAAAAGAGAGAAATGCTGTGCAGGCCCCAATAGAAGGACAACACAGATACCCTAGAGTTTTGAAGTAAGGCTATGTTCTATTTTGCAAACCACTATTCATTAGAAAAGGAGACCCTGACTGGCTGCTGGTCTTGGAACAGATTGCATTCTTGACCATAGGATATCCAAATTGCCAAACTTATGTTTTCTGATCCACTGAACCATAAAATTGGATGTGCACAGTGCATTCCATTATAAAATGGAAGTATATATCAGGGGTCCTCAAATTTTATCTATAAATGGCCAGCTAGTAAATAGTTTAGGCTTTGTGGGCCATATGGTTTCTATTGCAGCTATTCAACTCTGCTGCTGTAGCACAAAAGTGGCCAGAAACAATATGTAAATGAGTAAATGTGGCTATGTTTTGATAAAACTTTATTTATTGACACTGGAATTTGAATTGCAGATAATTTTATGTGTCATGAAATATTCCTGTTTTTATTTTTCTAACCATTTAAAAGTATAAAAAACACACTTAGCTTGCAAGGAATGCAAGCTACCAAAGCAGGGACAGGCTGCATTTGGCCCATGACTATGGCTTGTCAAAAACTGGTATATATGTAAGGCCAGACTCAAGCAAGTCCAGAAGGTACAACAAACTGCCTGAGCAGAACTAGTGCTCAGATTCCCATGGTGCCTGTTCCTATTGCTTTGCCTTTTCTCCTTCAATCCTCTCTAGGATGAGATAACTGAAGAGAAAAAGATAGGGACTCAGTGTATGGATGGATCTGCCTGGTGTATGGCAACAGAAAGACAGATGGTGGATGTACCCTAATCCTCCCATCAATGGGCTCAACTTTGAGTAGCACATATGGTTGTCTACTCTGTGTGGGAGTTGAAATGGCCTGAAAAGTAGATCTACATCCATTCAAGAGAAATTGGTAAGAGGTTTGTACACTTAGGAAACGGGAAAAGGCGTTACTAGGATACTGATCATAATGTAAAAGGAAAGAGAGACATGTGGATGGGTTTCTTGAAAGAGAGTGTGAAGGTATTTGCGTCTCACATAAATGTCCATCATAGGTCATTCATAGTGGAAGAGCCTCTCAATAGTCAGATGGACAAGAGGACACATTCCATCACTGTTAGTCTCTTTCTCCAGACACCACAGTGCATACTTTGTTGTTTTTAGTTGCCGTCGAGTCGTGCCCAACTCATAGCAGCCCTCATGGGGTTTTCAATGGCTGATTATTTCAGGATTGCCTCAGGAATGGATTACCACGTCCTTCTCCCATTTTTGTGGTGCTGGGAATCGAACCCGGGACCTCAGAGACAGCAGAGCAATGCTCTACCAACTGAGCTAAATCCCAGCCCCAGTGCATACTTTATTAAGGCTATAATTACAGGGATTGTGGCTGTGCACAGACCAATTAGTCTGTCATCAAAGTTGATTTGATTATTACAGCTTGCAAATTTTGTCAGGTTATAGTCAGTATGGGCTGGGATTTGGCTCAGTGGGTAGAGCGCTGTGCTGCAGTCTCTGAGGTCCTGAGTTCAATTCCCAGCACCACAAAAATGGGAGCAGGGCCTGGCAATCCACTCCCAAGGCAATTCCGGAACAGACAGCCATTGAAAACCCTATGAGGGTCGCTATGAGTCGGATACCGACTCGACGGCACCTAACAACAACAACAACAATAGTCAGTATACTTGCTCATTCATAGTTAAAAGTGGACAAAGGATGACATAGTGGGTCATTTGAGTGACATATTCTTTTTTGATTTTTCTTTTGTGGTACTTAGGGGTTGAACCTAGGGCCTCACATATATTTACAAGTGCTCTACCACTGGGCTGCACCCCCAGCACCAACCTTATTTAAATTTTGAGACAGGGTCTCGATAGGTTATGCACACTGCCTCTAGTCTCAAACTCACCATCCTCCTGCCTCAACCTTCCAGAGTTCCTGGGATTGCAAGCATGCGCCACTGCTTAGCTACAAATATATTCTTTTAGGCCAAAATTATATAGTAGCAACTCTATATCCTTATAATAAATAGGGTCAGTTATCCCTCCCAGTATAACTCCTTTTGTGCCTATTTGTCTACTGGTGTAAAGATCTCAAAGTTACCAGATGACAGAAATAGATTTAATGTGTATCCTAGTGAAAGTGCATTCCCTGTAAGAACCTCTAGACCTAGGGTCTAACTTTGCAGATCTGGGAAACACTCATTCTCCAGGTGGGCTGGTAATTAGGAGTAATGTGGAGAAGACCAACCCTGTTTTCACTCCTGGATTCTTTGATACTATATCGTATTAGGGACACAGTGGGTGCCAGATGCAGTGGCACAAACCTGTAATTCCAGCGACTGGGGAGGCTGAGGCAGGAAGATGATGAGTTCTAGATCAGAGGCAGCCTGCCTAATTTAGCAAGATCCTATCTCAAGATAAAAATTTAAGAAAAGGGGCTAGGGTTGCAGCCCAGTGGTAGAACACTTGCAAAGTGTGTGTGAAGTCTTGGGTTCAACCTCTAAGTACCACAAACAAACAAACATACAAAAAATGATGTGTGATCAAAGGATGTGGTTAATGTTTAAATAAAAAATTACTATGGTAAAGGACACATTGCCATTAATCTCCTTCAAAATACTTCCCCTGGCTTCAAACACACTTATTCCATCATTATTGCCACTTTCTGAAGCAGTTTTGGAATCCTCTCTTGTGAGTGTCTTCAGTTGCGCTGTTGTGGCTGCCTCCATGTCCTGAACAGATTCAAAACATTTGCCTTTCATGTCATTTTGACGTTGGGGAGGAGCCAGAAGTTGCACAGTGCCAGATCTGGTGAATAAAGTGGGTGAGGACACATTGTAACATTTTTATTGGACAGAAATTGCCATAAATAGAGAGTTATCATGATGGAGGATGACACTCATGAAAGAAGATTTACAGAATTGCTTCAGGAAGTGGCAAGAATGATGGGATAATTGTGCTCAAAGCCAGGGGGAGCATTTTGAAGGGCATTAATGGCAATGGGTCTTTTACTGTAATAAAAAATTTAAATTTAAGCAATATTGTATTTTTTTTGTATCACACTGTGTATAATTGCATTGGTTTGAGGTGTGTGCTATACCCTAGAGAACATCATATTCTCAAAAAATGTCATCGCCTCCCTTTTCAGAGGCCACTTTAATGATCTATCAGTCTGGATCACAATATGTGGAATCCTTTGGACTTTGTGGCCATGGACTCATTGTTCTACCTCTTTTGCCAAAAATGTCCCTTGATACATCGTGGTATAAAGCAGGAACCTGTATTAGAAAACTTGATAGTCTGCAGCCCTCAGATAGTCATGCTGGCCAAAATATCATGTGCAGCAAAGCAAACCCATGCCTAGAAAACACAGGTCAATCCCTGTTGGTGTTTCTAGTATAGAAAATGCCCAGTAACTTGCCACTAACTGGCTGTTTGAGTTCCCCGAGGGATATACTGAAGTACAGGCTTTTTTTTTTTTTTTTTTTTTTTGTGGTACTGGGGGTTGAACCCAGGGCCTTGCGCTTGCATGCTCTGCAAGTGCTGGACCACTGAGCTGCACCCTTGGCCTGTTTTCTTACTTTTTGAGACAGGGTCTCCCTAAGTTACACAGACTGCCTCTGGTCTCAAACTTGCGATCCTTCTGCCTCCGCCTCCCGAGCTACTGGGATTACAGGTGTGTGCCACAGCGCCTGCTCCCAAGTACAGTTTTAACATTGTCTTTACTACAATAGGTCAGATAGTCAGCAGTGGAAGAAGCCAAATCAGCCAAATCAGACTCCTTAGAGTCCAACCTATTAGTGTATAACATACTTTTCTTTTCTTTTCTTTTTTTTTTTCCATCATGCCTCAATTATGTACAAAGTTGGAGAGACTAGACAGAGGGTGGCTGGCATCTACTGGCTGCTTCTTCTTGTCTTCTTGTTTTGTGTCCCATTTTCAGTGGATGCTTTCTGTCAGGTACTCCTGTGTGATAACAAAGATGCTCTCCCTTTGTGCCCTCCCCTGTAGGCCCACCCACTTATCTCCTCTCCTTGACTTCTTTGTCCTTTAATCTGGCCCGTTTCAGCCTTGAACCAACTAGCCACACCACTTAGCACTGCCATTGAATCCACAAATGCTCTTATGTTGGCTACTTCTCTCTCCTCTCAAAGCTTTGCCTATTAGGAAGGTTTGCCTGTATCACTGTCTCTTAGGATCCCCCCAGTGGTCCATAGTGTAATAGCAATCTGTTTTTGGCTCATACCAAACTGTTGATCATCTACGCATTAACTCTGAGTTTTTCTTTCTTCATCAGCTGATCATAGGGAACACCTATGACATCATAGAGGTAAGTTTGAGGAAGTGTGTATGCAGCATCATGGGTTACATATGCCTCTGGGCCACCTTTTTGTGTAACTTGCTTAGGTCTGCCTGGGCTTGATACAAAATGCTTCATTTTCATTGTTTGACAAATTGCTGGTAGGCCTGCTTCGTCTAATGACTTGGTAATTCTGACAACACCCAGTTCATGAGGGGCATCTCTAGTCACACAGGCTCTTGATTACCTGTGGTCATAGCTTGTTTGTACCTGGACCCAGGAATGTGCCAGGAGTTGCTTTTGAAATGGTGTGTGGTCCTGTTCTGCAAGTGCATGGTCTTGATTCAGAGCCCTAGAGATCTATACTGAAACTTCCTATTGGAGCTTGCCAAATACTCCCCAGGGTTTACCAACTGAATGATACTTCTAGTAATACCATTTTGGGAGAAGGACCAGGCAACCCACTCCCAATAAACAATCAGCCATTGAAAACCCTATGAATAGCAGAGAAGCACTGACAGTAGTGTTTTGCCTATTGTATGAAGCTTCGCTATGAGTTGGATACTGACTCCACAGCACCTAACAACGACAACAACAACAACAACAACAGTACTACCATGAGGTCTGTCCTTATATGGCATAAGAAACAAGATTATCTGTACTGCAGCCTGGCTTGTGCTTATACTATAGTCCCACCAGAACAATGTGGTCTCTCTCAAAACTGGCAGGCTTTAGTATCACATGATAAGTGGATAGGGCAGTATTCTCAAGAGTACCATATTGCCTCCAAAACACAGAGTCTACTGAGAGCTATGCTTTATAGTGTTACAAGGTGCTAAGTGCCATAACTTGCTCTTTACCTTGGAGACAATGTCCTGGCATGCCTCAGCCTGTTGGGACCATGAAAAGTTCACTAATGAGGCACATTTTAAATTTTAATAGCACTTAAATATAATCCTCTGGAGTATTTGGGTCTTGCAAAGCCATTCAGGGTACTTGTCACTTCTTTCTCATTGGGTCTGTTTAACCTGATATCAACACTATAGAAGACAAATGTGATGTTCTTTGGAATGGTCAGATGATCTAGGTTTATTTGGACCATATCATAATAAAGTGCCAGAGAGCGATAGAACAAGATGGTGAGTATAATCTGTTGTTCACTCCACTTGAGTCCTAATAGTTTCTGATTTTTTTCCCCATGGATATTGAAAGGAATGCATTCACCAGTGAGTGTTTTCAATACCAGAAACAGAGCAGAGTTTGCTCTTGGTCATGTTTGTGGTAGTACGCTATCAGCTGACAGGGCTAGGGTTTAGCTCAGTTGGTAGAGCACTTGCTTAGCCCTGGGTTCAATCCCCAGCACTGCAAAAATATGGGAGAAGGACCTGGTAGTCCAATCCTGAAACAATCAGCCATTGAAAACCCTGCAGGCCATTGCCTGCTATGAATAGCAGAGAAACACTGACAATAGTGCTGGGCATGGCACAGTGTCAGGAAGTGTTTCATTATGTTGTAGATAGGGTTGCTATGAGTTGGACCTGACTCAATGGAACCTAACAACACTGTCGTCTGACCTATCTAGTTTTTCCAAAGGTCAGACTGGTAAAATGAATGGGAATACAAGAGCAGGACTAATTTCTCCCATTCTGTCAAGGATGTGGCATTGTTTAAGCTTACCATTGTGGCAGAAGCTGGGGGATAAATTGGAAGCAGGTATTGTTTCCTAATTTTCTCCTTACCCTCCCCTTGCCACTGCATTGAGAAGAGAGGAGGTTATTGTCAGAGAAAGAGAGCCACAGGGTGTCTTGGTGATCACTTAAGACAATCAGCCAGATTGAAAGGAACATTTGTGTCTGTATTCACTTACTCTGACAGTATAAACAAGAGGCTAAACAGGAAAGGCTGGCAGCTCCCAGAGGTACATCATCCCCGTGGAATGACTGAGCAAGGGCCAGATGTATTCCTGCAGACAGGGACTGTCTCATGCTGAAGGAGCTCTGAGTAAAGGGCTCCGGGTATTTTATGACCCCTGGAACTGATGGGGAGAAGAGAGGAGTAGAAAAGTACAGAATACAGAGTCACACTGGAGACAAGGGTTCAGGACCCCCAATCAGGAGATCTTGGCAGGGGCATATGAACAGCATCTCACCAAAGGCCTGTCCCAGTGCTTCCCAGGGGAGCTGCTACGGCCTGCAGTTATACATGCTGGAGAGCACGACCAGTCCCCTGGGGCCTAGCCCTTGACTACGGCTCCCTCCAGAGACTGCCATGCACAGCTGGGCATCAGGTCTGCTGTGGGGAGGACATACCCTTCCCCTGCCCCAACCTCACCCAGCCCCTGCCCTGGCCTGCCAGATACAGCCTTTGGAATTGCCTCTGGTCAGTCCGAAAGACCACACACAGGATTTTGACTTGGAGCCCAACCCCTCAGTTATTGTTGCCCGGATAATTGACTGCTAGGGAATATTGGGTTGCTGCTACATCATGGGGCAAGAAGGACTATGTGTAGAACTCAGAAGACTCACTTTTTGGGGGTGGTGGGGTGTACCTTCTTGCTTAGTAATCTTTTCTCCAATGGTCTTACCAATGGAAAATGGAGATGACATAGTGAAAAGTGAGACCACCCAAGGCTCATGCTACAGAAGTGAAGTTTTGGGTCACCTTGCAAGGTAAAGATGCCCATCCAGCTGGCAGACAGTGACAGGAATGTGGAGTGGCTGGTGGGAGGTTGCAGTGATGATTACTGATAGAGAAAATCCAGCAGCAAAGGCACACAGACGTGATCTGCCAAGGAGCAAGTTTATTTGGGAGCAGGTGAGGAGGTAGTGATCTTTCTTGGGCAGTGATACCTTAGAGGAGGCAGCTGTGCTGAGCTGGGCAAGGCTAGGGGTTCTATACGGCTGGTGGGACCTTGGTGGGGAGCATGGGGGGAGATTCCTTTGAAAAGGAGTGGGGTGTGTGGATGGTTGGCATATGGCTCTTGGGATCAAAGACATTTTGACCCTGGGAGGCCAGTTTGTTTAGAATGTGTGGCTACCTGGTCTTTTGGTATCATTCTGACCTTGAGACTTTGTCTGGGGCCCTTTATTCTCAGTTACTAGCCTGTTCTCACCACCCCACCCAATTATGCTTATGCTATGGAATTATTTTTCTTCATTTTCTTTCTGATATCTTACTTGAAAAGCACTAGTGGTAGCCAACATTTTAGGTTTAGAGGGCCCCCTGCTATGATTTAGTAGCTGATAGGGCTTCCAGTGTACCTTAGCATTGGGATATAACTGTTTCAAATACATGATGGAGAAGGGAGGAGAAGGTGAATTGTGCTTTCCATTTGTTCTTCCCCATCCACTTTCTACACTTTTACACCATATCCTTCCACCACTTATCTGTCAGTTTGTTGTGGTGTGGGGGTTTATTTGTTGCTGTGATGCAGACAGCTATGGCACTGGTATTTCAGATACCAACAGGACCACTCATAGTGCATGAGATTAAGCTGAGCTTCCAGACTAAGACAGACTAGGGAGAAGGACCCAGCAGCCCACTCCTGAAACAACTAGCCATTGAAAACCATATGAATAGCAGAGAAGCACTGTCAAATATCATGCCAAAAAATGAGCCCCCAGGCTGGAAGGCATTTAAGAAGTGACTGGGGAAGAGTTTCCTCCTCAAAGTAGAATTGATCTTAATGGCGGGAGTGGAGTAAAGCCCCTGGGACCTCCTTTAGCTGTTGCAGCACAACTCAAAATGAGAAGAAACACAGTGATTGCAACAATGGCTCAAACATAAAAAGATCATGTACATGGCACAGTGTCGGTAGTGTTTCATTCTGTTATACACAGGGTTACCATGAGTTAGACCTGACTTGATGGTACCTAACACCACCACTTTCCTTAGGAGGTAGGTTCTATGGGAACTACATCAAAAATACCTGTTGCCTTCTGATTTCTGACTAGGCTTGGCCAACAAAGAGCCCATGTTGAGTTCAAGGGTGGGAGGAGAGTAAGGAGTAGGTGTGTTTTTCCCAGCTTTCTTCCTGTAGGTTTGCCTCAGGTTGGCTGTGACCCTTGCCCAAGGCCACCACTGCTGTTGAAATGGTGCTTTGCTATAATATTCCCCTCAGGTTTCTAATAACTTCTCTCTCCCCTCATTCTACAGGCTTAGGGTGGTAACAGCGCACTGTTTCCAATTCCTGAGTGTTGAGCTAGCCCTTAGAGGTTCTTACAGCCTGCCCAGGACTTTGTTAATCATCCTTTTGCTAAAGCTGCCTTTACCCTAATTAGCAAGTGCCTTGTTTCCTGTTGCAAATCCAATTTGTAAAATCTCCTCCCTTTTCTACTATTATGAGTCTGGTGTCTTTAAGTCTAAAAACATGTCATTCCTTAAGAGTGATCATTTTAAGCTGGGCACCGTTGTGCAAGCCTGTAATGCTAGCAACTCAGCAGGTTGAGGCAGGAGGATCAAAAGTTCGAGGCCAGAGGCAGCCTGTATAACTTAGTGAGATCCTGTCTCAAAATAAAAAATCACAATAATAATAATAATAATAATAATAATAATATAAAGGGGCTGCGGGTGCAGCTCATTGGTCCAGCACTTGCCTAGCAGGTGTGAGGCCCTGGGTTTAATCCCCTAATACAAAAAAAGTGAGCAGTTTAATGGTGAATATTCAAGCGGATACTGTTGATGATTATTATGCATCATTTACTGAGCTGTTTCCTAGCAAGCTCTCCTTGATTAAATCAAGCCTCCCTATGAAATCAGGTGATATTTCTGGAAGGCAAATTGTAACCTCCTCTTCCTAAAATTTCTAATGACTCTCCTGTGCCTACAGAATGAGGTGAATTCCCTGGCATGCTGTCTATATAAGGAGCATTTTCCAGCTCACCTGACGTTGCTTCCCCTATGCATTCTACCTTCAAGCCCTGTGCATTCTACCTTTGAGCCACATGCAACTCCCTCCTCACGGGAAATTCTTTCTTTGCCTCCTGGGCCTCGCACAACAGATTTCCCCTTTGACCACAAATGGCTTGTCTCTTCTCTCTTGCTTCACAAACTGTTTCTTGACTTTCACAATCCAGCCTAAGCATCACTTCTCCTGCAAAGCTCCTTCTAGAACTCCCAGTACACTTCGCTTTCTTCCCACAGGATTGGGTACAAATTTTATTTAAAAATTGAGCACATGATTTTAGGACTGCTTGTTTGACTCTTTACAGTAGAATCAACTTTAAGGAATGGGAATCCCATCTTTAAGGAATGGGAATATCCTTTTTTCCAAAACTGGTCTCTTGTAACTTTTGGATGAAATATTTTAATTTTTAAAAAATGAGCTAGGAGTTTTTGAATGCCTTTGGTTTGCTTCTTCCTTGGCCTTCAGAGCAGCTAGTCTTTTTCTAAATTTTCCTCTCTTTGAACAAAATCTTCCCTTCTCCCTTTGGATGCAATCATTTTAATTCTTACTTTTCTTCCCTATAGGAAATCTCCCTCATGAGAGGGAGCAAACTTCCTCTGAGTCTCTAATTGTCATTATACACTAGAGATTTGTAGTAGCTTAATTATTCCTCTGAGTCCAGCCAAATTCTGAAGAAATCTCTAAGCAAATAAATTACTAGGTTGGTGTGTGAAGCCATATACTTATTTTAATTTTGCAGCAAATTAATTAAAATTACTATTATTCACATTTAGAATATATGCAAAGTAAATACATAGAATTTGCATACCATTTCATATTTCCTATGAGTTGAACTAATTTACTACAGAAGACGTTAAAATTGTCTAGAAAATAACTGGCTTAGGGAAAATAAAATTAGATTGTGAGTTTAATTTTGTAATTTTTATATCATACATACAGAAAAATCCAAAAATCAGCTTTAAGTGTTTTTTTTTCTTTCTAGTGGTGAGGTTTGAACCTAGGGTCTTGTGTATGCAAGACAAGTGCTCTACCACTGAGTTATAGCTTAATTTTTAATTCCTATAATTGGATAGGGCTGGGATTTAGCTCAGTGGGTAGAGCCCTGCACTGCAGTCTCTGAGGCCCCAAGTTCAATTCCCAGCAGTGCAAAAATGGGAGAAGGGCCTTGCAATCCACTCCCAAGGCAATCCCGAAGTACTCAGCCATTGAAAACCCTATGAGGGTCGCTATGAGTCAGATACCGACTCGACGGCACCTAACAACAACAACAATAATTGGATAGTATGGGCTATGCTGTTCTGTGACCGTAGACTGTACCCTGACTCTGAACAGAAATTTCAAAAATATCTGCTGCAAATTATAACGCGTGTACGCAAAGAAAATCAGGGTATTTATTTTCTTGCCTATTATACAAAAGACATGGAGGGGACCAAAAAAAAAATAGGTCTAGTATACAAAAGCTCTCTTAACAATTATGTGTCATTTTTCTCTTTGAACAATCTTCTGAGTACCTTTCTTTTATTTCCATGGACAAGATTAGTAAAGAAGCAAACCAGACACCAAGTTATATGTGACTTGGAGTTTTTGGGCTTCATCATAAGATCTTTTTGGCTTTTAGTCTAAATTCCTGATACAAGGACAAATCTGAATAAGGAAATACACTTGTGTCTTTTCTCTTGCACATGCTTTGGAAAAAAGTGAAGAAGACTGCATTACTTGCCAGAATTTGGGGGGTGGGAAATGTCAATTTAGCTCTGTGCAATCATTCAACATAAATTCTGTATCAACAAAATAACATATCCTACTCTGCCATTCTAGTCCAAGTAATATTTAATTGCTTTCTGAACCTCGTCCAACTTCAATTAGTGTTAATTTAGTGTGTAACTAAATACATTACCCTAAAATAATTAGGAATGCTACAGTGTCCTCTATAACATATGTGATTTGTATTAGCAGCCTTGCTTCAGAAGAGTCTTAAGCAGGCAACAGACACAGAAACCATTTCCTCAATATATTTCATCTCACTCCCCCATCCCACTTGATTAGCAATGGATACTTCTGGTCACTGAGGGGTACCGGTTGTTACTGGTTATACAGAAAATGCCTGGACGTGGAGATACAGGTGTCTCTGTGGTATGATGACACATCTCCCTTTGGGTAAATTCCCAATAGTGTTATAGCTGATTCATACGGTAGATCTATTTTCAGTTTTTAAAAATACTTCCATATTGATTTCCACAGTGGTTGGACCAATTTACAGCTCCACCAACAATGTAAGAGTGTTCCCTTTTCTCCGCAAACTTGCCAGCATTTGTTGTTATTTGCTTTATTGATCTTGGCCATTCTTACTGGTGTAAGGTGAAATCTCAGAGTTGTTTTAATTTGCATTTCCCTAACAGCAAGGGATATTGAATATTTTTTCATGGCTTTACGGACCTCTTCATCTGTGAACTGTCTACTCAGTTCCTTTGCCCATTTGTATATTGGGTTATTTGTTTTTTGGGGAGTTTTTTCTTGAGTTCTTTATAAATTCTAGTAATTAGACCTTTGTCTTATGTATGGGATGTGAAGATTTTTTTCCCATTCAGTGGGGGTTACCTTGACTCTGTTAATTGTTTCTTTTGCTGTACAGAAGCTTTTTAATTTCATGTAATCCCATTTATCTATTCATATTGCAATTTCTTGAGCAATTGAAGTCCTATTAAGGAAATACTTTCTTATGCCTATATGATAGTATGTATTGCCTATCTTATCTTCTATAAGTTTTAAAATTTCTGGTTTTATGTTGAGATCTTTTCACAATAGCAAGGATATGGAATCAACCAAAGTGCCCTTCAACAGAAGAACGGATAAAAAAAACTGTGGTACATATACACACTGGAATACTACTTAA